>CAVMKG010000830.1:10000-122500 GCA_963682025.1 Cordilura impudica
TGTCATAATACAGGTTAATTTGTCTAGTTTCTCAGTATATGCTTTATTTTTAAGGGTTTAGAAACACTTACACACTAATAGGAAAAAATTCAAATTTATGCTAAAAATTTAAAAACCGTTGTCTTAAGTTACAAAACATTTTTTTTATAGATATCCCACTCGCATCCCACTAAGCGACCAAAAAGCGCTTAAAGGAAAAAACCTAAGCTTTCTTTTGAGCAAAAAAAAAATAAAATTTCCTTTTTTGAAAAAAAAGTCAAAAAAATTTTTGATTTTGCAAAATAAGACAAAAAAATTTTTTTATTTTTTTTATTTTGTTTTTTCGAAAGACTGAAGAAATTGCTATCTAAACCACTTGGGACAAATTTTGCTTAGAATCATAGGTAAAAAGTTACATGGTTGAGAAAAAACACCTGTTTGGTCAAAATGTCAAATTTTGACCCCCTCTAACTCAAAGAGTTCTGGACCGATCTTGTTGAAAAATTGTGTCTAAACTACTATCCAATAAGACTAACCTTGGTGCAAATTGCATCCCGATCGGAAGACATCGGTTTCAAAAGTTGGATCACTTGACATGAAACGCCCCATATAAATATATTGTAGAATCATACTGTTCTTGCATATGCTACATATTTTTTATCATTTACAGGATGACGAAAATACATCTGCACATGGTGATGATGATGACAACAAAGAAAGACATTACATACCAGGCTGGATTAATAATCCTCTTCTTGTTGACTCCGAATTGGGTGAGATATCATTGCGGGAGAAACGTTTCTGGAAAGATTTAATTAAGTTATATCTAAAGCCAATGTTTCATACGAAAGAAAAGAAGGAGGAAATTGCCGACAGCCTAAGAGAATTGCGAAACATGTTTGCTTTTGCTTTTGTTATGATTAATTCAATTTTCGTTCTTATTGTCTTTCTGCTGCAACTAAAGAAGGATTACTTACACTTGGAGTGGCCCATTGACCCGGTCGACTTTATAACATATGATGATACAAACTCACAAATCTATATTTATCGTCGTTACAAGGAGCTTGACCCCATCGGTCTTTGTTTTGTTCTCTTCTTTGGTTTGATTCTTATAATACAGTTTATTGCCATGTTCTTTCATCGCTTCGCAACTATTTCACAGTTGTTGGCTACAACTAAATTGGATTTGTTTAGAGCATCAAGCACGGTAAGCAAAAATACACAGACTATTTCTTAGTTGCATATAGTTAAATTAGTTTAGAAGCAGTAAAGACCAACCAATGTTGCGCGCGCATTAGGTCGCCTATTTTACCGCCTATTTTATTTTTTGTACAGTGCGTCTACATTTGAATTCCGATCGCAACATATCGCATATCGCTTTCTTTTTTTTTCTATGAGGACCAATTTACATTGCTTTGTTCCATAGGATGAAATCTAAAACAAATATATGTCAAATATGCATCTCTGGAAGGAAATAAATTAAGTAGTTTGCCAAAAATTAATCTATTACAAATATTTTTTTAAAAGTAAGTGGTCTAGCGATTTGAATTTGTTTGTAATAAAAAAAATTTTATATTGTGCACAAATTTTCAATATAAGGTCAGCACGACTTAAATAGAGTTCGTTGGAATATAAAAAAAAGTATATAATTGTTTTTCTCTGCAATTAGTCAAAACTGACTATCAAGCAGATTTTTTTCTTTACGTACAATTAGCCATAGATTTTATTAGCCCGTAGTAATATCTTTTAGAATATTAAATAATCTAACTGACTTCTAACAACACAAAAACTATTCCAAAGATCTATTAGTTTTTTAATTGCGTACATGTGGGGATTATTTTGTAAAAATTTTAAACCATTCCAGCAAAAATGTTGGCGTGTGGGAATAACTACTCTAAAAAGACAAGGAATTTTGTAAAATTTTGTATAGTCGACTATATTCTTGTATAACCTATTTAAACTGTAAACCTTTCCGACCAAAATTGTGACTACTCGACTGATATTTACCACTTTCTATACAAATGTGGTAAAATATGTTTTGTTTATATACCAAAAACTTTCCCAGAAATACATAATAAAAATTTGCATTCGTTGGAGCTACATACATAAAGCGAATACTTACTTTAAGTTTCAAGGCATTCCACTAGAAATAGAAACGTAGTTTACAAAAAACAAAAATTAGAAAAAGAAATTTTACAAAAAATATATTCTCTCATTGCGATTAAAATCGAAAATTTTGATACAAGTCCACTACGACTTGGTAAAAATTTTTACTATTTGCAGTTGCAGATATGTAGACATAATCTTCTTATAATCTGTTTTTTTATTTTTTTTTTTAATTTAATTTATTAAACTAACCGAGCCCTTTGGGCCATATACGGTTAGTGAGCTAACAAACAGATATCTTAAGTACTATTATAAAAAATTATTATAAAAAAATTATAATTATATTATAAAAGAAAAAAAAAGTTATTACAAGAAAGTTATTACACGAATCTTATAGCTTATAAACAAATAATTCATTTAACAAGATGAGATGTATAGGAATTATTGAAATTGAAAATTCCGAATCAAAAATAATATGGTATGATTGCAAAGGAAAGGAGGAATAAAAAATGTCCTATCCTTTCTTAATGAAAAAGGTAAATAAATAAATCACTTTAACAAATTAAAGGCCACATAATTTAAATATTATTAAGGCGAGCATATTCAACAAGTTTGTTTCTAAATACATTTGCCGAAAAAGAAAATGACCTGAGTTCACGCGGTAAAGAGTTCCAAATTCTCGAAACTCTTACCTGAAAAGAGAATTCAAGAAGGGAGGTTCTTATACGTGGGAAAATTAATTGAAAATTCCGAGTAGAACGTGAAAAAATGAATAGTCGAAGTAAATATTCAGGACAATTGGATTTCAAAACTTTATAAAAGTGCAATAGAATTCGAATATATAAAAACTTCCTAAAACTACACCCCAAAAAATCCACAACATAATTGGAAATGGGTACACGAACCTTTAAACGATATACGAAGCGAACTATTTTATTAAGCAGAAGGTTATATTTCCGAAACTCCCTACCTTTAGATCCCGTAAATACTTCAGCACAGTAACGAATATTTAACATAAATAGTGCATGTGCGATACTTTTCCTAAAATGGAGTGGTAAATGAAGGTTGAGAGAATACACCCGTCTTAAAATGAAGTTCACTTTTGAAGACAACCAATTAATATGGCGGTCAAAACGAAGATTAGAATCTATTAAGATTCCAAGACATTTCATAGACTCAACTAATTCAACAGGATAACGATTAATCATAATCGAGAAATTGGATTCAAAAATCATTGCCTTAGTCTTTTTTATTTATTCACTAAAATCATATTCACTAAAATCATTGCCTTAGTCTTAGAAGTATTAATGCAAAGGTTCGAACTAGAAACCCACTCAGCAACGTCAGACAACAACACATTTATTACCCTCTCAAGCACATCAATAAATTGACGTTCTGAAGAAAAAAATAACTGAATATCGTCAGAATAGACATAAGCTTCACAAGGAAACCCTTCAATGATTGAAAAAAGATCATTAATATATAACATAAACAGTAAGGGCCCTATAACAGACCCTTGCGGAACCCCACTTGTTACAACCATCCAATCAGAATCAGAATATTTAAGATGTGTGAACTGACGTCTACTGGTCAAATATGAAAAGATCAATTGACATGACATTCTAGAAAATCCAAAAAATTGCAAAGCTTTCGAATTAAAATTGAATGACTTACACGGTCAAAGGCTTTAGATAAATCAATTGATAATAAAACTCCTACGTGATCCTTATCAACAATTCTTCTAATAGAATCAGTAAGACCCAATAAAAGAGAAGAGGTGTTGTAACCCCTACGAAGCCCCGATTGATAAGAATTTATTAAACAGTTTTCATCTAAGTATTTCATCATTTGCACCTTCTTAACATGCTCCACTATCTTTGAAAGAATGGGAACAATAGAAATTGGTCTAAAATCATTGCTATCGTTATTCGAAATATTTTTGCCAATAGGCACAACTTTGGCCATTTTCCATCCTTCTGGAAACACAGAATATGTAAGAATGTTGTTTACAAAATACAAAAATTGGTTGTGAATCAATGGAAATATCAACTTAACGAATTTAAGCGGCACTCCATCGGGACCACTAGCATTAGATTTAATACTGTCCAAAGCAACATAAAGTTCATTACAATTAATACATCGAAAAGTAAAACCATATTCACTAAAATTTAAATTACTATTTAAAGGATCAAAAGTATCAACTGTTCTATAAGATAAAAACTTCCTATTAAGTTCGTCCCGGCCATATTCTTCGAAAGGATCAGACACTTCATTGGGTCTAAAAGCCTTCCACATAGCTCTAGCGTTCATGTTCTTAAATTTATTGGTATAAAAATTTCTCCTGGCATTGCGTATAATAGTTTTATTTTTATTTGTCGTCTTACAATAAATTCTCCAATTATCTCGTGACGGCATTCGAAGATATGCTTTATATGCTAAATCCCTTAGCGAGAGATGGAATTTAATTTTTGATGAATTAAACCAATCAACATTAACTACCCGAACTCTAACTCTCTTAACAGGGACATTACAATGCAAAGAATTAACACACTCCATCAAACATAAAAGCTGACTTTCAACATCCGGGTTAGTATTGAACTCCGCAAAATCAAAGTGATGAACTTGATTTTCCAAAACAGAAAAATTAACATTATTTTAATCTCTATATTCAATAAATTCATCTATCCGAGGTACCAAAAGAGAAACATTTATAAAAATAAAAGAATGACGTGATATGGAGGGGCACTACATCTGAGAAAACATCATCACATTAATGGAAGGGCTTATAAGAAAATAGTCTAGCAAAGAAGTAGACGTATTTGAAACATCCAAATGAGTCGGTAAACTATTATGAACACAAGTAAGACCTAATCTCTGGCATACAGAATAAACGAAATGAGAATTTCTAATATTAAATAAATTTAAGTTGAAATCCCCCATAATTACATTGTCAGAATAATTTACTAGAAGCTCACCTAATCGCTCTTCCATTATATCAACATTAATAGATTCCCTATGCGGAAGTATACCACACCAACCAGAAGCTTCGAATATTGAGTTTTTGTTTCAATAAAAATAGACTAAAAATTACCGTAGTCTTCAGATCTAAAGACAACCTTAGCTTTAATTTTTGTAGAAACATATATACCCACCCCACCTCCCCTACCCGTTTGTCTTTCATTCCTATAGAACGAATAACCCGGAACAGCAACAGCATTCGAGGATATGTGCGAACGCAGCCACGTCTCACTAACTCCAAAAAAATCCATAAAACAACCACTCAGAATATGCTTTATCTCATCAATTTTAGTCGATGAAGGCGTTGCAAAACTTTGACAGTTAAAGTGACCTATTTTCACACCATTTACTACATTTCCGAAAGCTGTACGCAAAAAAGAGTTGTCGTGTACAACCGGACCTAGATTCAGATTTACAGCCATAATTAAAAATTAAATTAAAGTTAAAAATTTGATATTAACAAGATGCTAAAACTATATTAATATAAAAGTATAAAAAAGCATTTTGCAGCTGCAAATTAATAAAGAAAATCATAAAATAAACTATACAAAGATAAATAAATTCATATTGAATAGCTGTACAAAAGTTTTTCCTGATAGTAAAATTTATGTAAATAGGATGAATAAAAATTATATCCGCATATTAGAAGAGTTTGCACTATCAGCTTCACTGAGAAAATTGACACACTGCTGAAAATCCCAAACTTTAACCGATTTATCCTTGAAAGTTATTCTGACCATGGAAGTATCCGCATTTATGTGAGAAAATTTAAGAATTCTTCCCTTGCTTCTTAAGTCTCTACATACATTAACAAGTTTAGTAGCATTTGGTGTAAGGTGATCACTTAGAAGAATGCGTCCCATTATCCCCACGTTATTGTCTGCGTTATCGACAACATCTTTCGAATAAATAAATTTACCATCTGAATTAAATTTAAAATAATTTGCCATCATGTTATCCCGAAGGTAAATAGAGTTAAGTTTCACTAAAATCTTTCTCCCACCAGCAATATAGCAACAATGTTGAATATCGGCCTGTTGAAGGGGGACATTATAAAATGCAACGATTTTCATAACTGGTTCCCGCAGATTTTTAATAGCTTTGAGAAGCCCACTTACAAGAATGTCACTTCGGTTTAAACATCTTTGCGGTACATTATTAAAAGCTGACAATTCTTTAATTCTATCATCCGCTGCACTTTGTATATTTTTAAAATTTTTAACATATTGTTGACAATCTTTAACATTAGATTGGACAAGTTTAAATCAGCAGACAAATCACTACGCACCTTTTCTACCATCTGATTAACTATAACCTCAAAAACTTTCACCATGTTATGCATTTGTTGTCCGATTTGTTTTTTTTTTTTTTTTGTTCTTCAAATTGCTGGTTCATTTTGACACAAATATCCTCAAAGCCCAATTTAATTTGCTTTTCAATGCTGCATGCATCTGGATCACTCACATTCTTTGGACTTATACTGCACTGGTCACAGGAGTATTTGAAAATCAATCTGATCATCAGAAACATCCACACAAGAAGGGTGAAAATAGTTTCCACAATCACTACAACTAATACTCGTTTTGGTTTTTAAGACATGCTTTGTACATACTGGACAGTGATATTCTTTAATTCTTGGAGCCATTAATATGTTAAGTATCAAAATGGAGGTTTATTCTATTAACAATATGCTAAAAAGCAGCGTGTTTATAGACCCGGATTATTTGTGCTAATATCCAGTATAACTTAAACTTTTCCAGAGAATATAATTCACCAACTTAAAACACAAACTTAAATTTGTAATATTCGATATATAGAACAACTTTTAACAATTTATTATAATTTTCCTTAATAAAATTCACAGCAGCGAAAATAAATTATCTATCCATTGCGAGTGCTACTTGAAAAGATATGCCAACTTCCGTTCATACCCAAAAAATATAGTTTGTAAACTTAAAAAAAGTTTTACGATTATTTATTTACGGTTATGTATTTAAATATTTCAAATTTTGAGATTAGAGCGTAACTCAAGTTTTTCTTTTTAAGATTATGATACACGCGAGTCCATGCTTCGATTTTGATATTTACAATGTACCACATTTCAATTTCTACGATAACTTCTTATATTTTGTCCAATCATTATCAAAATTCTGTAACTTTTGAACTGATCGAATATTTTAGTAATTTTTTTCTGGTCGATAGATATTTAGGTGAACTTGAGTCCGTTTTAATTTCATTAAAATTGATTGAGTACCTTTTAAGAAATTCTAGGTCAAAGTTGAACTTTTCATTTTTTTTAACTTTTAGCGTGAAATATGGGTTTTTATTTTTTGTGTTTATTAAAAAATGACATATATGGATTTTAATAATATTTACAAACATCTTTTGTAATAATGGGATTTTTTAATGTTTACACTCAAAAAATTTTTACACTCAAAATAAAATTTTTTGCTGTCAAATTTGCAAATTTGTATACACTCAAAGAATATTTCCACTTCAAAAAAAGTTAGTAATATTATCTAATAGTCTTGCTATTACTACTGAAAAAATTATCATTTTTTGATGCCAAATTTGTTAATTTTTGCAAAATAACTAAATATATTAGCGCAATGATTCTGATTTTTATTTTTTGAATCTTTCTTATTTATTAAAACATTTCATACATATGTGGGTAAAAAAACTTTTAAAAACAAGTAAGAAAATTATAGTTGATCTAGATCGACTATACGATACCCTATACCATGAGTTTAGAGAGCCTATCTCTTAGGTCCAACTAATTCGATATAAATAAGCATAAACCAAATTTTAGTGGCATTTTTATTTATGTTTTGGCTGCAGATATGAAAAAGTTCATATCGGATGCTATATTTATATGGGGACTAGGTCGAAAAATGGGCCGATTCTGACCATATTTGGTAAAGTCACTTATATTTTAAAAAATATACACAAACCAAATTTGAGAAAAGTCTCTGCAATATTTTTTTGTTTTTTGATAGATTTAAGTGAAGATCGGGAAGCAGCTCTATATGGGGCCAATGATTAAGAATTGTCCTATAGGGACAACTGATTAATGGATGTAATAAACTCATACAAACCCAATTTGACTGAGATCTTTATGACAATTTGGATCTTATGGCAATTTATGCCGATTTCATAGGGGTCATTTGTGTGGGGACTAGGTCTGAACATGGACCAATTCTCACCAATTTCAATAGCGTTTCATCAAAATATATTCATATTTGCGACCTGTAGTTTGATTACAAGGTTTACATGAACACACAGACGGACGGACAGACGGACGGACGGACATTGCTAAATCGACTCAAAAAGTGATTCGGAGTCGATCGGTATACTTGTATTATATACTTATAGGGCTGTTTAAATTACCGTAATTTGAGTAATTTCATTAAAATGAAAAAAGTGTTCTACCCGAGGATCGTCACGAGTGCAAAAGTATACATAGGGTTAAAGAGGACACTTTCACCTTTCACGTTTCTTGTTCCCTTTTGTTCCCTAGAAGTTCTATGCCACTAAAGTTGAAATTTGACACAAATATAGTAGTTTAATAAATATATCAGAACACCACTTAACAACAACTAATGACCGCAATCCTACCAACCTTGTAGAGAAGACCGGAGGTCATTATCGACGATAACTTGCGAGTAGTAACCATTTATTTTTGATAAAAAAAAAAAGAAACAGAATCACTTTTTTCTGAAATTAAAAAAACAGTTGAGTTTGACAGCATGCCACGCCCACAATTAGCAATAGTTTAACCTAATCTTTTGGCTACATTAATATGGAATTATTAGCTACAAAATGGCGTTAAAATTTTAAGAATCGGTGACAAAAAATCGGACTTTTGGCCAATGAAATCGAAATTTCAGCCACAGTGCGGCGCACAGTGAACCATTTCACGAGAAGGTGGTCAAAAATCCATAACTTTTGATTGGATTGGAATTTTGAGATGCGGTTTTTTATATATCGACATTTAAACGTAAATATCGACCGATAATAAAAAAAGTTATGGAGAGTTTAAAATACATTTTAATTTTTAGTTGAATTTTAGTACAAAAGTGAAGTTTAAAAGGTTAAAAAAGTTTTTTTATATATAATGTCTTATTTTTCAGTTAATTTTACAACTAATACTTTTTAAAAATTTTTTAAGTTAAATTTGGTCAGAAAATGCCAAACTTTGGCCCCCGTTAACATTTTAATCCTAATATTCACAAGGGCCACATATTGGCTTTTTTTTTAAAGAGCCCGAGTTAACATATAATTTATTAAGCAGCGAACGTAAAAGTTACCTCATATTGGTTCAAGATAGAAAAGTTTCAATGAAAAAGTCGTATGTTTTTGCTTTAGTTAAATATTTTTTTGTCTTCTTAAATATTTCTATATCAATTTTTATTGTAAATTTATAAAATACATAAATTTTTAAATCAAGAAAAATTGTTAACTATATAAAAAAGAGTATAACTTATTGTTAGTGTACTGGAAAAATACTTTAAATCAAACAATTTTAGTAAATATTTCTTCTAAATAGCCTTGATTTTCATCTTCTAGAATT
This sequence comes from Cordilura impudica, assembly GCA_963682025.1. NCBI lineage: Eukaryota > Metazoa > Arthropoda > Insecta > Diptera > Scathophagidae > Cordilura > Cordilura impudica. Next base: position 19,674 of record CAVMKG010000830.1, read on the forward strand.
TGTTTCGCTTCTTCGTCTAATTCAATAGAGGTAGTTTTCCATTTTTGTCGAATGTTGGACATATATGGATGTGAAGTGCACAACAAAATAGTGATAAGGTCTTCATTAGTGCAACATCTGGACATTTTTGTTGTGTTGTGCTTGCGAAAGAATCTGTAGTCTTTGTTCCTTTTTTCTTGCGCTTCTTCAGATAGATCTCCTATTGGAAGCATATTGTTTTGAATTATTTGTTCCCCATGGTACAAAATTTTATGAACTGTGGATGGCATACATATATCTCTAAGAGTATTTTTCGTTATAAATTATAGTTGTTTTATTGGCGTACTCCCCAATTTTTTTTGCATTTATCTTTCTGCTGCATGCTAGAACTTGTAATATGATTTTGAATCATCTTATTAATTCATGATCTACACCTGTGATAGATGCTGCAGTTTCTGGATCAGAAAAAATCTCCTTGCAGTATTTCCATCATTTGAGTTTCCTTCTCCTTGTTTTGGTTGGTCGATTTTGAAGCCTAGCTGTAGATATTTTTCTTGAATTTGTTTTTTTTGCTTTCTTTTTTCTTAATTTTCTTCGTTTTTCTTACTGTTTCGCCTGTTGGACCAAACTCTAAATCATAACCCAATTTAAGAATATGCTCCATAAAACGTATTCTAGCATGAAGAGAGGACATTCCAAATCCGTAGGCTTTTTTAAAACTATCGCCTTGTGGTGCGGGTTGGTTTAATTGACTTGATGTCTTTTGGCATGTAATGCAGCTTGACGATGACTTTGTTTCGGTTAAAGCTTGTGCAATTTTTTCGTCAATCATTATTGGTCATCAAATTTAAATATTACTGGTTGAAGTTATTTTATTTGATCTTTTATTTTTTGAACTTCATCTTTCCTTTTTGAATGACATCTTTGGTTTCATTTTTGAATGCAAATTTCATTGGTCTGCAATACTTTGTTGAAGATGGAATTTCATTTTCCATACATCAATTTCTGTTGCTCTACTAAGCCGATATAAATTTTTGTTAAGCGCAATGGAACGAATGATACCATAAATAAATTAGCATCTGATGAATTTTCGGCATTAAATTTCTTTTATTGTTTCTGACATCCCCATTTAGAAATTAAAGTAATGCTGCCATTTCCAAATTTTTTTTTAAGTGATCAGTATCAAGCGTATTTGGCAATCGTTCTGCAGTATATTCAAGGAGATCTTGCAATTTTCTTTCTGCTGAACTTGAAGTGAAACCAATAGCACATTGTGAAAAAATTACACAATTCTTTTCATTGACTCGCTTCCGCAATTCCCTATATATTGATTTTTGATCAACTTCAAATCCAAAAATAGGGCGAATGCTGAAGTAAATTTCTTATCTTCAGTTGGTGTAGGAATGCCTTTCAAAATTCTCTGTATGCCCTTTGGCTCGTTTCTACTATTTTTCAATAATTTAAATTTTATTTTTCTTATTTTGTGTTTGTTGAATTTGGAAATGAATCCTTTATAATTCTTTGAGAATTTTCTTCATTGGTATTCTCCAGCTTGCGCCTTCGAGATCTTTCACTACATCCGTCAATTGGTTTTGCTGGTCGACCCTTTTTCCACTTTCGTTGGCAGTTGCTGATGAACTCTCAAAAATAAGTTCCTTTAATAACCAGTCTTGGTGACGTTTGTACATCTTTGCCTTACTATGAGAGCATTCAATGTACCGTTTTTTCAAAATTGATGTAAATTTTTCTTTGTGTATTTCAATTTCTTGCAGGTTACAATTCTTAAAGAAATTGTTGATCTGTATGTGCAAACTTATATCGTCTACATCTTTTTGTTGAAAATAAATATCAGCGAGATCTCAAAAACAGTACTTAGCCATTGTTCAAACTGTAATGAATAATAATCTATAATATTAATAGGCTAGGCGATTTTTTGTGACTGATATTTTATTCTACCCTTTTATCCCGATTTCGGCGAAACGTATATTATTTGAAAGGTATTTCTCTTTAGCCGATCTGTAGATTTACAGATTTTTAAATTTTTTGAGTAAATTGCATTTAAAGTTGCTACTAACACATACATAAAATAATACAATGCTATGTGTGTGTTTATTAAATTTGTTAATGTGTTTGGAATATAAATGAGTTTGTTTTTTGTGTTGATTTGTGAATTGGTTATAATTGATTTGCATACTTTTAGGGTCTTTATTTAATGAAAAAATAAAATTTCCTAGAATTCGCGCTCGAATTTCTGCTAGTTATTATAAATACTCTTTCTTGCAATTATGTAAATACAATTTTTTATCTTTTATTACCACTTTTTGAAGCATAAAAAACCCAGACTCTAACCTCTTTTAAAAGGTGAAGCATACCTGCTCATATCTTAAAAGGGTGTGTCACAATAGTTTTTTTACTATTTACCTGTTATTTAAAGTTTTTTCCCATTTTGTCAGGTATTTAAACTATATAACGCAAGTTCCGACTATTAATGTTTTTGAAAAATACCTACGTAAATGTACCTGTAAAAATAAATAATATTTTACCCATTAATATAATTTAACAATTAAGCGGATTATGTCTCAACCCTTTTTTATAAGTATAAAAAGCAAATAAACTCACGTAAAAACAAATACACCGGTACGACCAACTTTTGTATTCATAAAATACAGACGGACGGACCGACATCGTTAAATCGATTCAGAAAGTGATTTTGAGTCGATCCGTATGATAAAAGATGGGTCCAATATTTTTGGCAGTTACAAACATCAGAGCAAATTCATTATACCCTAACCACATAGTGGAAAACTTTTGCATTCATAAATTTTGGACAAAATATCTGGCCTTGGGTCAGAAAAGTTGTATGGTGCATCGGGCAGAAATTGGCGGGTATACAATATGATATAGGAGTGTAGGGGAGAGTTCGGGCTACAGAAGAGTGCAAGATTTTTTGATGGCTTTTGATATGCAGGGTTCATGCTCTATAAGTAGGAGATTTTCGGGAAATTTTGACCATTATTTCAATTTTTTTTTTAATTTCTAAATTTAATTTCGAAATTATACAAAATTTATTTTACTCTAAAATCTTTTAAAACAAAAAAGTTACAGTCATTTAAAAATTAAAATTTACAAAGAAATTTTTAATTTTAATTTTCTCTGCTATCAAAAATAATATGGCCCTTTATTATTATGAAGGTTGAACTCTGTATCAGTTCATTTCTTACAATTAATATTAAGAGTTTTGGACAGCATTTCAAATTGAATTAAAGTTTTTTACTTTTTGTTAAGTTAAAAGTCATCACCTGGTGTAACATAACTAAAACAAAAAAAGTAGTTTCATAGTTTTTATTCTAAAACAACGTACAAACGACACACATAAAGTTAATAGAATATGTAAAATTATATTATTGTTGCTCTGTTGCACTCTGTTTAATTTTTCAGATAACGGAAGAGGATGCTGCTCAAGAAATACGCGGTAATGCAGTCCATATAGCACGTCAACTGCAACGACCTAAACGTCTTGATGACGATGATGACTGCAACGACAATATTAATAATGCCAACCAGACTGAACTGAACGATGTGGTTGAACAACATTTGGTACGTCGTCAAACTATATTTAAATTACATGAAAATCGAAATAAGAATCAATATGACTATAGTGATTTGCCTCGTAATTTTGAACGACGATTTCTGGGAGATGGTATGAAAGCATATTTAAATTCCATTTTTACATTGTCATATTATTTACATTATGTTTCTGTCTTGCAGACGATATTAATGTTAAGCACATTTCGATGAGTCGAAAATCCTTAATGATTTTAAATGAAACACGTTTTGTTGCAAAGCGCCGTTTAACTACACAAACCCATCGCAATACAGACTTTAACAGGAATCCCATGAAAGGTTACGATAACATTGCCTTTGAGAATACCAATGTGTGAATGTAAAATTTAAAATTTTAACTGAATATTTAAAATATATATATTTATATATATATATATATATATATATATATATATATATATATATGGGGGATTTCATGTCAAGTGCACCAACTTTTGAAACCGATGTCTTCCGATCGGGATGAAATTTGCACCAAGGTTAGTCCTATTGGATAGTAGTTTAGACACAATTTTTCAACAAGATCGGTCCAGATCTCTCTGAGTTAGAGGGATCAAAATTTGACATTTTGGCCAAACAGGTGTTTTTTCTCATCCATGTAACTTATTACCTATGTTCCTAGAAAATTTTCTCCCAAAGAGTTTAGATAGCTATTTCTTCAATATTTCTGAAAAAAATACTTAAAAAAAAAATTTTTTTTTGTAGACTTTTTTTTTTGCTAAATTAAAGCATTTTTTGCTTTTTTCAAAAAGGGCATTTTTTTTTTTTTTTTTTTTTTTTTTTTTTTTTTTCCATAAGAAAGCTTAGGATTTTTCCTTTAACAGCTTTTTGGTCGCTTAGTGGGATGGGAGTGGGATATCTATCAAAATAAATGTTTTGTAACTCAAGACAACGGTTTTTCAATTTTTCACAAATGCACTATTTTGAATTTTTTCCTATTTGTGTCTAAAACCTTACAAATAAAACTTATACTGAGAAACTAGACAAACTAAACTTTCCGAAGGTATATAACATACCTAACTAAAATTTTATACCCTCGATACTGTAATACCCAGAATATGTTAACCTCAGGAAAAAAATCGCTTTTTATACCCTATACCACTATGTGGTTTGGGTATAATGGATTTGTGCTGCTGTTTGTAACAACCAAAAATATTTGACCTACACCCATCTTTAATTATACCGATCGAATCAGAATCACTATCTGATTCTATTTAACGATGTCCGTCCGTCCGTCGTCCGTCCGTCCGTCTGTGTGTCCATGTAATCAAACTGCAGGTCGCAAATATGAATATATTTTGACGAAATTTGGTATTTGATCTTTTATCGGTCATGGGATGAACGCTATTGAAATTGGTGAGAATCGGTCCATGTTCAGACCTAGCCCCCATACAAATGACCCCTACGAAATCAACATATATTGCCATAAGATCCAAATTATCATACAAATCTTAGTCAAATTGGGTTTGTATGTATATATTACATCCATTAATCAGTAGTCCATCTATCAAAAAACAAAAATATTGCACTGATTCTTCTCAAATACAAGAGACCTTACCAAACATGGTCAGGATCGGTACATTTTTGGGCCTAGTCCCCATATAGATATAGCATCCGATATGAAATTTTTCATATCTGCAGCCAAAAAAATTAAGAAAAATCCCACTCAAATTTGGTTTATGCTTATTTTCTATATCCAGTTAGTTCGGCCTGAGAGATAGGGTCTCTAAACGCATGGTATAGGGTATCGTATAGTCGGTCTAGACCGACTATAATTTTCTTACTTGTTATCTATAGAAATGTTGAAAAATTATTATTTTTTATTTATTTTTAACAATAATTAAATTAATGTATAATAATAATATTAAAAATAAAAAGATAAATAATTTATTAAAATTTTATCTTAATTGCATTAGATCCATTTATATCATAACTATTTTTATACTTAATTTATTGTAGCTAATGAAGTATTTAAGTCTTGTAAATTTTTAAATACCCAGTCTTTCATCCAGCTTTTTTGTCGCCTTTATTTACTGCGTTTTTTTTATCAATCCTTTCTTAGCGTTACTAGGTTCAGCTGTTGATTTCGCTGCTGGTTTATTTGTTGTCTTTGGAAAGAAATCGCATTGAATAGAGGCAGAAAACTTTTTCAACTTGAGTCTTCCATCGACAAGCGGTATAAAAGCATGGTATTGAGCGGTGCCATCGATTGTTACCGCAGCATCGAATCTGCTCTTCAGTGTTTTCAATGTTTACTGATGATCCTCTTTGCTACTAAAAACTATTTTAGTTTCTTTACAATAACTCTTTGCCCAATGGAATAAAGCAGTCGCATCTAAGATGCGAACTTGATGAGAGCACTGGAGGCTATACTTCGCTGCATTTCTTTTAAGGTTTGCTCCAATACCATCACATGCTCCTTTACCATGAGTAGTAGGAGGAAAATGCCACTCAGCTGGCATTCCAAAATCTTTTTCATGGGCCATAAGATTTGCCAAGCTACTTTTGTTTTTAAAATGTTGACGAGCTCCGTCCGAAACGTAGTATACCTTCTTTACTGTAAATTTAGATTTTAGAAATTTTAGTATTCTCTTCTGGTACTCATAAACTGCAACGGTATCATGTTTTAAATCGTCGGATATGATTGCCATACTTTTGTGTTCCAGTTTTTCATCTTTCATGTCGTAAATAACTACTGTGAATATAGTTGCTTGGTCGTTATTGAAGTGGAATGCTTGTATGGCATCCTGAAGAACATATTTATAGTTTTCTGCGAAATCATATGAAATAACGAATTCACCAGACTTCAAATGTATCTTCAAATCCTTGAAGAATGACCATTGCTCTTTGACCAAAAAGTCATGGTTTCTCAAGTTTAGCAATCCTGTACACATATCTTCCAAAAAATCATCCACATTTAAAATGATTGTTTTCAATGTGCATCTGTCAGTCTGAATCCAAGAATCAAATTTGACCTTCTCTATATATTCTCGATCTAAAGAGTTGATTAAATTTTCTTTGATGAATGTGGTTTTCGGGCAATTGGTACATTCACCTAAGTGGCAAGAAGTTGTTGCATTAGAACACATAGTCAATTTAAGGCAATCGCGGTAATCGTGTAAATCTTCTGCCGAATCATCTGTTAAATACCTTAAGTTGATTTCCTTCAACATCAGTTTAACATTTTCATGGTAAATGCAAACGCATACTGTGTGAGTTCCGCTGCTTTCTGCCAAAACGCCTCATTTGGGTAAATTTCGTAAAGCCAATTCTATCATACTCGTGTTCAGATTGAAATGTTGCAAATAACTCTTTCAGGTTACAGATAACCATTCTCTTCTGTTATGTTAAAGGTTAATTTGTCTACTTTCTCAGTATAAGTTTTATTTGTAAGGTTTTACACACAAATAGGAAAAAATTCAAAATAGTGCATTTGTGAAAAATTGAAAAACCGTTATCTTGAGTTTCAAAACATTTATTTTGATAGATATCCCACTCCCATCCCACTAAGCGACCAAAAAGCTTTTAAAAGAAAAATCCTAAGTTTTCTTATGAAAAAAAAATGCCCTTTTTGAAAAAAAAGGCAAAAAATGCTTTAATTTAGCAAAAAAAAAAAGTCTACAAATTTTTTTTTTTTTTAAGTATTTTTTCCGAAATATTGAAGAAATAGCTATCTAAACTCTTTGGGAGAAAATTTGCTAAGAACAATAGGTAATAAGTTACATGGATGAGAAAAAACACCTGTTTGGCCAAAATGTCAAATTTTGATCCCCCTCTAACTCAGAGAGATCTCGACCGATCTTGTTGAAAAATTTGTCTAAACTACTATCCAATAGGACTAACCTTGGTGCAAATTTCATCCCGATCGGAAGACATCGGTTTCAAAAGTTGGTGCACTTGACATGAAACCCCCCATATATATAGTAGTAGTAGTGGTGCCATGAACATAATCCACGCCATTAATTAATATTAATATTAATAAAAAAAACAAACAATTTTAACAAGATATAAATTCGATAGACAATTACGACCCGGACTTAACGCACAAATCTATGATTTTTAGTGTTAGATAACCGCTTGTTTAAAAAAAAATCTTTGTAGGTGAATTCAAATGAATTTCACCGTTATGTACAGTCGGACGACAGACAGACGGACATCGCTATATCAACTCCGATTATTATAAGGATCACAAATATGAGGACCAGATTTTGTTTCTAATTATTACAAAGGAATGACAAACTTATGTATAACCTCTGCACACTGGTGTGGAGGGTATAAAAAACAACATAGCTGACTAAACGGACTAATATCATTTTCGCTCGGTTCTTCAACAGACAAGATGCTTATTATTTATTAACTGAAATTTAAAAGTCAGCTCTAGTTTAGGTTATTATTGTAAACAATTTTCGAAGATAAACTATTTATTTTAAACCTACTTATATTTTTTTACCCAGAAAATCTTTTTTAAATTAATATATATATTTTATATAAAAAAAAGTAAAATACGCTTGAAATTTGTATGAAAAATTTTGAAGCAAATTAAAAAAAATCAAATTTTTTTTACAAATTCAAATGGTAGCTTTATTATTTATTTATTTATAAAAAGTTGATTACATTCGAATACTATAAATTTAAATTTCAATTGTTAGGATATATTCTTTACGTTTCCATAAATCGAAATAAATTTTGATGAAAGTATTTACTCTCAATTTTAAGTGCTTTTAAATTGCTCTAAAAATTTAAAGAAAAGTGATGATATGATGTGAAAGTATATATGGAATTAAAATATCTTAAATGATTTCGGACTACGCCCCTGTCAGAGAGTATATATATTTCTTTTAAAAAACAATATGCTCCGATCCAAGAAAAAGCTGGATGTAAGGAACAACTACCACTTCCACCAGGCCAACGATCCAAAACATAACTGTCCACATGTTATAGATACAACTTCACAGAGTACCGGCATTAACCTTATCGATAATACTAGCAGATTCCAGCCCTCGAAATTCGAGTGCAAATTCTAGGAAATTTTATTTTTCATTAAATAAAGACCCTAAAGGTATGCTAATCAATTACAGCCAATTCACAAATCAACAAAAAACAAACTCATTTTTATTACAAACAAATTAACAAATTTAATAAACACACTCATAGCATTGTATAATTTGATGTATAAAATAAAGGAAAAAATTTAAAAATCTGTAAATCTGCAAATCGGCTAAAAAGATATACCTTTCAGATAATATACGTTTGGTCAAAATCGGGATAAAACTGTAGAACAAAACATCGGTCACAAGAAATCGCCTATACTATTAATATTATAGATTTAAAAGTATCTCGTTAAAAAACTGAGAGAACATTAAATGTTTTCAAAACCAAATATGTAGCGAATTCTTACGTAGGAATTGGAAAATATTAAACCAAGCTTTTTTCGGAAATTATATTAGTATATGTATGCAAGTTCCGGCGCTTTTTGAGAAGGCGCATTTTTAATGATTTTTCTGATGATTTTCTTTTTAAGGTTTTATAAAATGATGGGTTTTAATTTTCAAGAGTGTATAATTGTTTTTAAAAAGTTCAATTCTTATTTTATGAGTTAAAAAATTATGCATGACTTGAAAAAAAATTCTTTTTTATGAAAAAAATATAAACAGTAAATTAAAAGCATATGTACATACACACAAATATACATACATTGTATTGAATTTTTGGAGTCGATCAGTTTTCATTTGAAATCATACAAACATATACATACATATATACATTCTTTGTATTCATTTTGATATAAATAAAAAATATTATTTTAAATATTCTTTAAAAACATTGACTTTTTGGTCATGGTCAGGTACTATTTAAGAATTTAGACTTTTTTTATTCGTTTAAAATTGAAAATAATTAGTTACCATATTGCTTAAAACGTTCATATTATGTATTTCGAGTGTTTAGTATTATTTTTATACCACCTCTATTAGGAATTTATATTACACAAAGCAGTAGTTTATACTAATTGCAATGTAAACTTAATTTTTTCTATTTCGCATTATAATTTTTAAAAACATTGACTTTTTTGGATATTCGTTATGTTGGGTATGGTCATTTAATTGCTGAAGCACATTGACTTTATTATATAAAAAATTTATTTATTTATAGCATCTATGCCCACGTCCTTTGCACTCAATGCACATTTGTTTTTGTAAAAGCACTTGGTCATGGCAGAGTATTATAATACACACACACAGCACTCAGCCCCAAGCAGTACAAAATACACGAACAATTTTTCCTTTTTCGTTTTTTGTTATTTTTTCTTGCCAGAACACTTTGGTAGGATTTGTTGGTATACATTAGCGACCGAGATATTCAATGAAGATTTTGTTGTTGTCTAACGTCCTAATAAACATTTTTGTTTGCTAACAACTTGAGGTGCATTTGAGATCAAATACATTTCTCAAATCTCCAACGTTAATTGTCAAATGCACCTCAATAGTCGGATTATAGTCTTCTCAACTTAAAAGGCACATTTTTTATATGGTGGATTCTCAACTTGATAGCAAAGAAAGTTCTCCAATCGGTATCAAATGGAAGGTACGGAATTGCCATATTAAAAAAAATTATACTAATTTTAGAAATGAAAACAATGTACTTTTTTTAATGTTTCAAATTAATTTCATTACATAACTATAATATTAATAGGCTAGGCGATTTTTTGTTACCGATGTAAGTTTCGCAGTTTTACCCCGATTTTGACAAAAAATTTATCATTTGAAAGATATTTATTTTTAGCTATTACACAGATTTACAGATTTTCATCGTCTGGAATGTTTTTTGGAGCTATGATCGTTTAAAGTTGCTACTAACACATACATAAAAAAACAAGTAAGAAAATTATAGTCGGTCTAGACCGACTATACGATACCCTATACCATGTCCTATCTCTTAGGCCCAACTAACTGGACATAGAAAATAAGCAAAAACCAAATTTGAGTCTGATTTTTATTAATTTTTTTGGCTGCAGATATGAAAAAATTCATATCGGATGCTATATCTATATGGAGACTAGGTCCGAAAATGGACCGATCCTGATCATGTTTGGTAAAGTCTCTTGTATTTTGCAAAAATATATACAAACAAAATTTGAGAAGAATCAATGCAATATTTTTGTTTTTTAATAGATTTAAGTGAAGATCGGGAAGCAGCTCTATATGGGGCCAAAGGGACAATTTTTGGACTACTCATTAATGGACGTAATGAATGCATACAAAACCCAATTTGAGTAAGATCTATATGATAATTTGGATCTTATGGCAATTTATGTCGATTTCATAGGGGTAATTTGTATGGGGGCTAGGTCTGAACATGGACCGATTCTCACCAATTTCAATAGCGTTCATCCCATGGCCGATAAAAGCTTATATTCCAAATTTCGTCAAAATATATTCATATTTGCGACCTGCAGTTTGATTACAAGCTTTACATGGACACACAGACGGACGGACGGACGGACGGACGGACATTGTTAAATCAACTCAGAAAGTGATTCTGATTCGATCGGTATAATTAAAGATGGGTCTAGGTCAAATATTTTTGGTTGTTACACACAGCAGCACAAAGTCATTATACCCAAACCACATAGTGGTATAGGGTATAATTAAACAATGCTATGTGTGTGTTTATTAAATTTGTTAATGGGTTTGTATTAATGTGTTGAGTTTGTTTTCTTCATTTAAGATGAGTTGAATTGTGAAGCATACCTTTAGGGTCTTTTTTAAATGAAAAAAAAAATTTCCTAGAATATGCAGTCGAATTTCGAGTGCTGGAATCTGCTAGTTTAATATTGTTATGTACATGTTAATATTTTTTTAAATTTACAATTAAAAATAAATGAATTAATTATTTTTACATATTATGAATATTAATATTAAATATGTCATAAATAAGAATTTAAATTAAAAAATTCCAATAAAGTAGAAATAATTAAAAATATATCAATTAATTATTTCTACTTATTATACCCTCCACTCCAGTGTGCAGAGGGTATATATAAGTTTGTCATTCCGTTTGTAATAATTAGAAAAAAAAATTTGGACCCCATAATATATATATATTTGTGATCCTTATAACAACCGGAGTTGATATAGCGATGTCCGTCTGTCCGTCTGTCCGTCTGTGGAAATCACGATGACGGCATCAATCGGGCAGCTAGGGTGCTCGTTGGCATAAAAAATGATTCATTAACATCCTGAAAAGTTTGCTATTTAAAATCGTCCAAATCGGTCAATTAGGGCCCGAGATTTGAATGAAGAACTAAAAAAAGTCTTGAAAAAATATAATTTTCTATGTTGTTCTTGTCACGATCACGCCCTCAATAGGATAGCTAGGGTGATAATTTTTAGTGAGAATGATTCACCAAATTCATGGGAAGATTTCTACTTCAAAAATCATTAAAATCGGTGGAACAGGTCCAGGTAAATGTATGAAAAATTAAAAAAAAAATGAAAAACATGATGTTTCCATATTGTTCCTGTTGTTATTCTAAATGTTGCATTGTTGTCATAGCTGGACTTGTTGTTTTTGTGGTCGTTGTGGTAATAATATAATAAAAACAAACCCTTTGTACATTTTTTTGTGAACTCTGGTAGAAAATTTTAAAAGTTTCCATTGTTTTGGCATCACTAAAAAAATTTGTTAGATCATTTCTGTCATTGCCACGAGCCTGCATGCAAAATTTCAGATCGATTGGCTCACGGGAAAGGGGCGAAAAATCGATCCAAAATTTTGTCGACAAGCAGACACTACCAGTTAATATAAAGGCAGTAAATAAAGGGAGTAAAAGTTCACCAATAATTTAAAAAACAAATTTTTATGTATTAATTTATTTAAAGAAAAAAATAATTAAATGAAATAGTAATAATAATAAAAAAAATAATATACAATACAAAAAAAAAGAATATATAAATAAAATAAAATAAAGATAAATGCATTCATAGCATTATAATACACATATAAAAGGTCAATGTTTTCTAACCGTAACCGTAACGAGTCAGTTGTTTTTTTTTACATGAAAATCATTTAAAACAGTTACCGAACGTAACCGGAACGTCCCAATACTTTTCATGTGAAAAAAAGGCTGACACGTTACGTAACAGTTACATGTCGCTAACTTGTTCTTTACACAGGCTACTGCTTTTGCAGCCAACTTCAAGTCTATTTATATAGTTTCGTAAGCATAACTGATAAAATTGTTTCTATTATTTTTTGCTGTAAGTAATAAATTATAAATATACTGAATTTGCAAACTAAAATGGATACATATATTGGAGGTGCTTTAATACAAAAGAGTTAACGAAACAAAATCAAAAAAACAACAACTCTACAACATCAACAATGGCAGTCATATATTCTTCAAATAGAAAAAAAAACTGCAAGTGTGTTTTGTTGGCTACAAAACAAAAATAGTGTTGACAATATAACAAAATATGTAAAAGAAGTTAGTGCTATGAAATATTTTATTTTGTTTAAAAAAAAATCGCAAAATGAAAGGCTATAATTCCATTAATAATCAAAAGGCGTTAAACTAATTTATTTATTTTTACGTTGTACTAATGCATTTGTATTATATGTTGCTGTCGTATTCAGAAAAATCAAGTAGCTGACTATACGACTACAAATGCTGCTGCCAGCAGTCGTCTATGTGTTTCATTCATGATGTTGCATTTTTTTGCGAGCAATACTTACATATATTCTAAATAAAGAAATAATAGTTCTTTTCATACTGCGAAATCTATACAAATATATGTACAAATACTATATGTCAAATTTCAAATTTGCAATAATTGATACATTTTTGAAAGAAAATTGTATAATATGAAATGTCTTTAATTTATTTCATAGAAAACAATTTTTTGAGGTGCGTGGACTTTCCATATTTACTGTTTTACTATTTTCGTAATGAGGTTAAATGAGTTAAAAAGAATTTAAAATATTTGAAAATATTAGGTGAGGATCCTCAAGATGTAATATACGATCGGTCTAAAACTTCACTTAGAGCCACAGTTAAATTCGAAACAACAAAAACCCATATATTTTGTGCATAAAGTTTAACATTAAATGTGCTTTTCTAAAATGTCTCTATATTTTTTTTCTCATTCATTTCTGACCACCTTCAATGTAAATTTACCAAAGTTTTTTTTATTGCAATATGTATATAAAACTTAAAAATTTAATATTTTTTATTGTGTATTAACTTATTATTCTGCGATTTTCATTACATCACAAAATGTTACAAATTGGCACTACTGTTTCAAAAACAGAAAACTTCTAAATCAGTTGAAAACAGTTGATCTGTAAAACTGTGTGTAAAATTGTGTCAAATAAAATTACAAATATTAATAAATATAATAATACGTATATATATATTATTAATTTTGTTAAGAATTAGCACAAAATTGATTTTCCATTTTGCATTTCATTTATAAAGAATTCTGCCATATTTTGTTAAAGGGAAAATCCATTTTTGTTATATTAAAAAAAAACAGACTTGCATTTAATTTTTCCGTGACTGCCTCAATAATTGCGTAGATGCCACCACAATATTTTTTCTAATTAAAACAGTTGATCTGTAAAACTGTGTGTGAAATTGTGTCAAATAAAATTACAAATATTAATAAATATAATTATACATATATATATTTTATTAATTTTGTTAAGAATTAGCACAAAATTGATTTTCCATTTTGCATTTCATTTATAAAGAATTCTGCCATATTTTGTTAAAGGGAAAATCCATTTTTGTTATATTAAAAAAAACAGACTTGCATTTAATTTTTCCGTGACTGCCTCAATAATTGCGTAGATGCCACCACAATATTTTTTCTAATTAAATATTAACCAACATCTAACTAGAATTATGATTTATTCTGACTAAAAAGTTCCAATTAAAAGTTATTCATCCCAATTATGAATATTCTCAAGGAATTTCTTTCTCACGGAAAATACATTTCTCGAGAAAAAAATTCCTCCAATTATAAATTCCGCGTGAACAAAAAATGATTAACTGGCATCATCGAATTTCGAAGCCACTTGCTTTGCTTATTGACAATTTATTTTCTATTTTTTGTGTGTGTGCAAACGACCCTACAATAAATGTCCCAATAAACATTTTTGTTTGCTATCAACTTGAGGTGCATTTGAGATCAAATACATTTTTCAAATCTCCAACGTTAATTCTCAAATGCCCTCAATAGTTCGAATATAGTCTTCTCAACTTAAAAGGCACATTTTTTATATGGCGATTTTCATAGTTATCAAATTGAGAAATTTGTGATTCTCAACTTGATAGCAAAGAAATATTTCCAATCGGTATCAAATGGAAGGTACGGAATTGCCATATTAAAAAATATTATACTAATTTTAGAAATGAAAACAATGTACTTTTTTTAATGTTTCAATTTAATTTCATTATATATTTAACATTACTATGTACATATTTAACATTAAATGTACATATTATGTACATTTTTTAAAATCTAGAATTAAAAATAAATGAATTAATTAGTTGTACATTTTTTGAAAAATTCGACAAAAAGCAGAAATAATTAAAAATATATCAACGATTTATTTGTACTTTTTTGGCATTTTTTAATTTAATTTATTATTTATGACATATTTAAATAATATCTCAGACTTAACACAAATCGTATTCAAGTTGAAAAAATGTTTGGTCTCAAGTGGAGAAAAGTGTTGGATATCCAATTGAGAGTAAAAATGTTTCTCAAAGATTGGAAAAAATGTTAAGTCTCAACTTGATGTCAAGTTGAAAGCAAACAAGGAGAAAAATTGTTCAACCCAAGTTGAGAATTACATTTGACATCAATTTAAGAACTTAACTTTTCTCCAACATTGGAGAAATAATATTTCAATGCATACTGGGGAATGACCGAAACTAACACATAAACAGTTTTTTCCTATTCGAAAAACATATGACTGTCATTGTTGCTGTTGTAGAGTTGTTATACCCTCCACTCCAGTGTGCAGAGGGTATATATAAGTTTGTCATTCCGTTTGTAATAATTAGAAAAAAAATTTTGGACCCCATAAAATTTATATATTTGTGATCCTTATAACAACCGGAGTTGATATAGCGATGTCCGTCTGTCCGTCTGTGGAAATCACGATGACGGCATCAATCCGGCAGCTAGGGTACTCGTTGACATAAAAATGATTCACTAACATCCCGAGAAGTTTGCTATTTAAAATCGTCCAAATCGGTCGATTAGGGCCCGAGATTTGAATGAACTTGAACTTGTTCTTGTCACGATCACGCCCTCAATAGTGCAGCTACAGTGATCATTTTTAGTGAGAATGATTCACCAAATTCATGGAAAGATTTCTACTTCAAAAATCATTAAAATCGGTGGAACAGGTCCAGGGAAATCTCTGAAAAAGTAAAAAAAAAATGAAAAACATGATATTTCTATATTGTTCTTGTTGTTATTCTAAATGTTGCATTGTTTTCATAGCTGGACTTGTTGTTTTTGTGGTCGTTATGGTAATAATATAACAAAAACAAACCCTTTGTACATTTTTTTATCAACTCTGGTAGAAAAATTTAAAAGTTTCCATTGTTTTGGCATCACTAAAAAAATATGTTAGATCATTTCTGCCATTGCCACAAGCCTGCCTGCAAAATTTCAGATCGATTGGGTCACGGGAAAGTGGTTAAAATCGATCCAAAATTTTTTCGACAAGCAGACACTACGAGTTAATATAAAGAGAGTAAAAATTCACCAACATCTAAAGCAAATAATGCTAAAATACCTAGTTGTTAATAAAAAAAACAATTGGGCAATTCACAATGGTTAATGTATCGTTGTATCTCTTGTATCGTGTATCACTTTACAATAGTGTAAAATTGTTGTTGGTAATTTTCACTGAAAAATCTGATACACGATCCAACTTCATTTGCTATGTTTAGTAAATGTTGTATATTGTATCATAACATATCACTTCCAAGTGAATGCCAGTTTTTATGAAAAAGAAAAAACAAATACATAGAATATTATCAGCATAAATAATTATTATAATATAAAATATGGCAAATAATGCAAATAACGCAAATACATCGATAAGTTTATTTATATAAAAATTAATGTTTATATTTTTAGTATGTATTTTCTCTTTCAGTACCAACCAAAACATTTAACATTTTTTTTTTCATTGTAAATTAAAATGCAAGAGGTACGTAACTAAAACTCCAGGGTATATCTCACGACCAAAAAGCAAACACTGACAAGTGTTTTCTCTTATACAAAATAGCAGAAGCGACGAAGCGATCTTTCCTCGTTGGATCGAAAATTACTAAAGAAAGCGTTTTACAATATGAAAATACAACTGAGTGTTCACAACAAATGATTGTATTGTGTATTTCAATACAACATACAATATACAACACCTGTTGTGAATTGCCCAAATGTAAATTTAGCAAAAAAATTTATGTATTAATTTATTTAAAGAGAAAAACACAAAAATAACGTTTGATGTTTTATTTTTTGTGTGTAATATTTAAATATACATACATACACATATTAAATAATACAAATAATGTACATATATTATATATATGTATGTATGTATATTCATAGTAACTGCATGTTAGAAATAAATCGGTTATTTTATTTACATAAAATTCTGCAGTATTTTGTTGTGGGGAAAATACATTTCTTTTGCATTAACAGAGTGTCACTTCATTTTGCTCAGCGTGACTATGCCACAGTAGATGCCGCCATAATTTTTGTTTGTTCTAATTAGCTTTGCAATAGTTATTTCTATTTTAACATGAATGTTAATATTTTCAACTAGATATCATACAGAACAATGTTAAGAGTATACACGGGTTGGTCTTTTATTTCATACGTTTTTTCATTATTCTTTTACAAATATGAACATAAGTTTGGCATATTACCCACCAATCTCACATCACACTGCAAGTTCGAAAAACTCAATACACTCACATTTTTTTTACTAATACACACACATTTTCCGCAGTGGTCACACTAATGGCACCAAATTTTTCGTGCGAATAGTGGCAGACACTAACGATGATTAATGTTACCCTGTTATAAATTTAATGCAAATTTACTGGATTCTGTAAAATTGTAATTAAAGTTTTAACTTGTTAAATCTATTATAATGATTTATTTTTTGAAATGCGCATACAAAAACGCAAGTTTGTTAATTATAGAGCATAAATATTGTTAACTATTATTAAAATAATACTAATAATAATAAATGTAAACATTTTCCCTCAAACATGTGCCTGTATAATAAACTTGGTAACTCTACTTAAAATAAAATAAGAGAGAGAAGTATACAAATTTTTTCAAGTTTACGCTTCGACAACATTTTAAAAATGAGATTGCAGTCAGATGTTTGAGCATAAAATTTAATGGCGATGGATTCGACTAATTCGAACAATTTTTCGTTGATAATACGTACACAACGATTTTACAATTTCAGTGTGATGTGAGATTGGGGGGTTAACTTTTTGTTGTATTTACAAAATAGAGTTACCGAGTTCGTCAATGAGTTTTTTGATTACAAAACAGTTCTACATAGTTATATAGAATTATTATTCTGCTTTACCTAAAAAATATCTGATTGCGATTACATCTAATTTTTAAAAATTGTTTATAATTAATAAAGCATTATTATGCACATAAATACAAAATTTCACTTTTTAAATTTTCCATTCAAATTTAAGAAAATATCAATTATAATAAAAACTGAAAATAAAATTTCCAATTATAAATTAGAAAATATTAATTGAGTTTCAGAAAATCATATCAAAACGTCGGAAATAATAATTTTAAATTTAGAAATATCTTTACATTTAAAAATGTTTACATTTAAAAAAAATATTGCCATTCAGGAGATATTAATAACTTTTCAGTACAGCGATTCAGTAACTTCTTTTAACGATAGTCGAATTGTAAAAAAAAAGAAAATTGCAAAATTATCAGTAAAATTTTGAAACGATATTCGCTATTGTTAAAGTCAGCTGTTGCTGTTATCTAAACGACAACCATTTTTGTGTTGTTTATCCAATCGATAAAAACTTAAATTTGTAGGTTGAAATGTCGTCATACATAAATAAAAATCATGAAATAGTGAAAATATTTTGCTTTAATTAAAAAACTTTTTTATATAAATAAAAAAATTAAATAGCATATTCAATTCATTATTTCATTTTCAAATAAATAAACAGAAATATTAGTAAAAAAAATAAAGATATTAAACATAAACATAAAATCATCCTGTCAAACACGAAGTAATTTGTTTTTTTCTATTCTTTGTGTTTTTCGCTTATTTCGACAGAGATGCCACTCCTTTAAAATTTAAATAAATAGAAAAACAGATTTGTCGATATTAATTTAAATTCAATGAATTTAAGAAAACCTCAAATGATATTTAAGAATTGCTAACATAAAAATTGTTACATAAGTAAACGTAATTTTATGAGAATGTTATTTTTTATATATAAATTTTCACAATTTTTTTTGGATGAAAATTTGAAGTTTTTCAGAAAATAAAGATAACATTAAATTATTTTATTTAAAATGTTTGGGACTTTTCGTTTTTTGCGTTTTTCATCCCTAATTTGATTATTTATTATTATAAATTTATTCTCTATGTTTTCAAAATATGGCAATATTTTAAAAAAAAGTTGAGAGAGCTTTTTTTTTTTTTGGTTATTATTTTGTTACTCCATCCGACCTATATGGCCACAATGAAGAAATATTTGGCCAGTTAAAAGAAACTATACAGCCATCTCCAATTAGCACGATTTAATGCATATAGCCACTCTACACAACCATTACCTTTGCAATGGAGGTTAGGGCGAGCTATTTAATTAGCAAAAACTAAATTAAACGAGAAGTTATGTCATATAACCGGAAACGCATGCATATAGGTATATAACCAAAATGCATGCCGATCAGCAACCACGATGACCAAAAAGCAAACACCGAAATAATAGAAAAGAAGAAAACCAACCCAAAGAATTTGCTGAAATAATTTGGTATTAAGTTTAACAAATTGTTTACTTTTTCATTTACATTTATTATCAAGACTCAAACCGAGGTGGAGGGTATCACTCTTACTTGTTTATATATAAATTTTCACAATTTTTTTTGGATGAAAATTATTTTATTTAAAATGTTTGGGACTTTTGGTTTTTTGCGTTTGGCATCCCTAATTTGATTATTTATTATTATAAATTTATTCTCTATGTTTTCAAAATATGGCAATATTTTAAAAAAAGTTGAGAGAGCTTTTTTTTTTGGTTACAATGAAGAAATATTTGGCCAGTTAAAAGAAACTATACAGCCATCTCCAATTAGCACGATTTAATGCATATAGCCACTCTACACAACCATTACCTTTGCATTGGAGGTTAGTGCGAGCTATTTAATTAGCAAAAACTAAATTAAACGAGAAGTTATGTCATATAACCGGAAACGCATGCATATAGGTATATAACCTAAATGCATGGCGATCAGCAACCAGTATGACCAAAAAGCAAACACCGAAATAAATCCGAAATAATAGAAAAGACGAAAACCAACACAAAGAATTTTCTGAAATAATTTGGTATTAAGTTTGACAAATTGTTTACTTTTTCCAATATTTTGTTTACATTTATTATCAATACTCAAACCGAGGTGGAGGGTATCAAAGATTCGGCACAGCCGAATTTAACACTCTTACTTGTTTTGGCAATTTTTAATTTAGTTTGTTATATATGATATACTTAATATTAAAACATGTTAAAAAATTTTTTAAATGTAGAAATAAAAATAAATGAATTAATTATTTGTAAAAAAGTAGAATTAATTGGTATTATAATAATTAGTATTATAATATTATATATATTAATTATTTGTACTCTGTTGTAATTTTTTAATTTAATTTATTATTTATGACATATTTAAATAATATCTCAAACTTAACACAAATCATATTCAAGTTGAAAAAATGATTGGTCTCAAGGGGAGGAAAGTGTTGGATATTCAATTGAGAGTTAAAGTATATCTCAAAGATTGGAAAAAATTTTAAGTCTCAACTTGATGTCAAGTTAAAAGCGAACAAAGAGAAAAATTTATCAACTCAAGTTGAGAATTACATTGGACATCAATCTGAGAACTTAAATTTTCTCCAACATTGGCGAAATAATTTTTCAATGCATACTGGGGTATGATTCCGTTTAAAAAATAGTTTGCAGCTGAGATTAAAAAGCACTTGGAAAAATCAGTGCAAGTCTTAAGTTTAAAATTCAAATTATTCATTTACAAAATGAGCTACATGTATTCAGACGAGAAGTGGAAAATAATTTTTTTCGATTATAACTTTAACGCTGAAGAGTTAAAGTTCTGTGATACTAGCGACAAAATTAATTGTGATATCTGTGTACTGTGTTGTTATTATTTATTTATTTATTTATTTATTTATTTATTTATTTATTTATTTATTTATTTATACTTTCTGTGTCGTCAAGTCCAATTTTTTAGATAAATAAGTAATTATAATCACAAAGATGTAAAATAATTTAAAAATAAAACAAGTAAGATACCCTATACCATGATTTAGAGACCCTATCTCTTCGGTCCAACTAATTGGATATAGAAAATAAGCATAAACCAAATTTGAGTGGCATTGTTATTAATTTTTTTGGCTGCAGATATAAAAAAGTTTATATCGGATGCTATATTTATATGGGGACTAGGTCGAAAAATTGACCGATTCTGACCATATTTGATAAAGTCACTTATAAAAAGCACTTGGAAAAATCAGTGCAAGTCTTAAGTTTAAAATTCAAATTATTCATTTACAAACTGAGCTACATGTATTCAGACGAGAAGTGGAAAATAATTTTTTTCGATTATAACTTTAACGCTGAAGAGTTAAAGTTCTGTGATACTAGCGACAAAATTAATTATGATATCAGTGTACTGTGTTGTTATTATTTATTTATTTATTTATTTATTTATATTTTCTGTGTCGTCAAGTCCAATTTTTTAGATAAATAAGTAATTATAATCACAAAGATGTAAAATAATTTAAGAATAAAACAAGTAAGAAAATTATAGTCGGTCTAGACCGACTATACGATACCCTATACCATGGTTTAGAGACCCTATCTCTTCGGTCCAACTAATTGGATATAGAAAATAAGCATAAACCAAATTTGAGTGGCATTGTTATTAATTTTTTTGGCTGCAGATATAAAAAAGTTTATATCGGATGCTATATTTATATGGGGACTAGGTCGAAAAATTGACCGATTCTGACCATATTTGATAAAGTCACTTATAAAAAGCACTTGGAAAAATCAGTGCAAGTCTTAAGTTTAAAATTCAAATTATTCATTTACAAAATGAGCTACATGTATTCAGACGAGAAGTGGAAAATAATTTTTTTCGATTATAACTTTAACGCTGAAGAGTTAAAGTTCTGTGATACTAGCGACAAAATTAATTATGATATCAGTGTACTGTGTTGTTATTATTTATTTATTTATTTATTTATATTTTCTATGTCGTCAAGTCCAATTTTTTATATAAATAAGTAATTATAATCACAAAGATGTAAAATAATTTAAAAATAAAACAAGTAAGAAAATTATAGTCGGTCTAGACCGACTATACGATACCCTATACCATGGTTTAGGGACCCTATCTCTTCGGTCCAACTAATTGGATATAGAAAATAAGCATAAACCAAATTTGAGTGGCATTGTTATTAATTTTTTTGGCTGCAGATATAAAAAAGTTTATATCGGATGCTATATTTATATGGGGACTAGGTCGAAAAATTGACCGATTCTGACCATATTTGATAAAGTCACTTTTAAAAAAAAGCACTTGGAAAAATCAGTGCAAGTCTTAAGTTTAAAATTCAAATTATTCATTTACAAAATGAGCTACATGTATTCAGACGAGAAGTGGAAAATAATTTTTTTCGATTATAACTTTAACGCTGAAGAGTTAAAGTTCTGTGATACTAGCGATAAAATTAATTGTGATATCTGTGTACTGTGTTGTTATTATTTATTTATTTATTTATTTATTTATATTTTCTGTGTCGTCAAGTCCAATTTTTTAGATAAATAAGTAATTATAATCACAAAGATGTAAAATAATTTAAAAATAAAACAAGTAAGAAAATTATAGTCGGTCTAGACCGACTATACGATACCCTATACCATGGTTTAGAGACCCTATCTCTTCGGTCCAACTAATTGGATATAGAAAATAAGCATAAACCAAATTTGAGTGGCATTGTTATTAATTTTTTTGGCTGCAGATATAAAAAAGTTCATATCGGATGCTATATTTATATGGGGACTAGGTCGAAAAATTGACCGATTCTGACCATATTTGATAAAGTCACTTATATTTAGAAAAAATATGTACGAACCAAATTTGAGAAAAATCTGTGGAATTCTTTTGTTTTTTGATAGATTTAAGTGAAGATCGGGAAGCAGCTCTATATGGGGCCTATGACTATGAATTGTCCTGTAGGGGTTATTTTTGAACTACTGATTAATGGATATAATAAACACATACCAACCCAACTTAACTGCGATATATATGATAATTTGGAACTTATAGCAATTTATGTCGATTTCATAGGGGTCATTTGTATGGGGACTAAGTCTGAACATGGACGGAATTTCACCAATTTCAGTAGCGTTCATCCTACGGCCGACGAAAGCTTATATACCAAATTTCATCAAAATATATTAATATCTGCGACCTGTAGTTTGATTACATAGTTTACATGGACACACAGACGGACGGACGGACAGACGGACGGACGGACATCGCTAAATCGACTCAGAAAGTGATTCTGAGTCGATCGGTATAATAAAAGATGGATCTAGGTCAAATATTTTTGACAGTTACAAACAGCAGCACAAAGTCATTATACCCAAACCACATTGTGGTATAGAGTATAAACACTCTTGATGAACCCTGAAAAAAGCAGACGAAACGTTGAGTAAAAATAAAAATTAATTGTTTTTAATTTACACAAAATTTGACCATCATTAGCTCGTAAGGAAATTCCTTTTACAACAAAAAAGCTGAAGCAGAATGTTTGATATGCTTTCAAATTATGCAGACCAACACAAAATATCATATTGAAAAGCATTACACATTTCATTTCAGTTAATTTTTTTTTTCAGTGTACGTACATGTAGAGAATAAAAATGTGAAATTTGTTTTCTTTATATGAATTAGTATTTGCACTTTCATAAGAATGTTGTGGGCATCGTTGATTTATAGTTTATCATTTTTCATTTTATGTGTTAATCATTTTTCGTTTACTCTAATAAAAACATCAATACATACATACATACATGCATTTTTTTTATTTTTTTTATAACAGATATTTCAACTCTCATAAAAAATAATGATTAAAATATAAATAAACACAAAAAAAATCGAGCGTTATAAAACATTAGTTTGTTTAATCTTTTTAAGTAATTTATATTTCATATAAATAGACCATATTTACCAAAAAGGTTGGAGAATATCAGTTGAAATATCAAAGAATTATGCTGAGGAAATAAAATATAGAGATTTTGTAATGATTGTGTTTCTGGTCTGTGTTTGGTTTTCTTAAAATTATTTGGCGTTTATAAGAATTAGTGTGATTCGTTTGTTATAAATCATATTTGCACATTATAAGTAATATATTTTTATGATGACCGATTACCAGTTACATTTTTAATTCATTAATGCCCGTTTTCTCAATAGGCGATTATTTTTTATCCCAACGAGAAACTGCCGATTAAAGAAATTTGGTTTTCTCAGTGTCTGATTTGCTTCTATTTTGTCGCAAAGCTAACCGGCACTCATATGCCAATTATTTATTTATCGTACAGATAAATTATTCTCCCAACTTTCATATCAATTTTGAGAGGCATTGCCAACTAAATATAATTCTGCCAAATTTCATACGTATTTTGAGAGGAATTGCCAACTGAAAATAATGTTTTTCTCGGTACATTGAGATAACCAAAATTGTTAACCGGCAGTTTATCGTTCCAATAAATTTATGTCTTGGTTAAGTAACAGGCAGTTTGACGATACATTGAGAAAACCGGCATAAGCCAATAATAATTAATTTATTCGTTCAAAATTTTTATTTCTATTCTATATAAATTATTCAGGTATGTAATCGGAATCGATCGATTTCAAAAGTGAAAACGATTTTAAAATCGACAACGGTGTGATGAATTTCGATCGATTTCATTTTCCACTTTTGTTTCATTCCGTATCATTTCTTTTGAAAATTACAACAGTGTATTGACAAGTTGTAGTGAAAATTGTAAAATAACAAACATTTATGAAATTTATAAGTAAATATTTACAAAATCATATAATGTCTATTATTTTGGCAGCATCCTATTTGTTATTAGAAGAGGATAATAAAATGAAAAATATAAACGCATCACAACTTTAATTGAATTTAAATCGTATTAGTGTTTCAATCGATTTCCATCACATACCTGAATATGATCCCAAAAAATATTCTAAATGTTTATCAAGGATTTCACTATCGCATATAAAATGTGGATCTACACCAACAATCTAACCATGAAAATTATGTCTGATCCCTATGGACTTTTGAATTCTGGTCCAAAATGTGATGTCCATAAGTTCCTAAAGAAGTGTGTAAAAACAAAACAAAAATTTAAAAAAGTTATGTCAAATATAATTCGAAAAAAAAATATTTTGAAAGTGGATTAATTATTTTTTTTTATTAATTTATTAATAAAAGATTTCAAATACAATTTTGATTTTGCCTCAGCGTCGTGTGACATTATTGAGGCGCGTTGGCATATAATTTTAATAAAAAATATTAAACTAACTAACTATGTGTGTATTAGTAGTATTGAACTTAAATTTAAAATAAAAATAAGAAAAAATAGATAGCTATTTCCTCAGTCTTTCGGAAAAAAAAATTTTTTATCATTGTTGGTACAACACATTGAAGCAACCGTTGCCTGGTGTGTAGCCAGCATAAGGTTTTAGAAACAAAAAATTCAAATTAGTGCATATGGTAAAAATTGAAAAACCGTTGCCTTGAGTTACAAACCATTTTTTTTTTTGTAGATATCCCACTCGCATCCCACTAAGCGACCAAAAAGCTCTTAAAGGAAAAAACCTAAACTTTCTTTTGAGCAAAAAAAAAAATAAAAAATTTCTTTTTTTCAAAAAAAGTCAAAAAAATTTATCATTTTGCAAAAAAAAAAAAAATCAAAAAATTTTTTTTATTTTTTAAAATTTTTTTCTGAAAGACTTTAGAAATAGCTGTCTAAACTATTTGGGACACATTTTGCTAAGAACAATAGGTAAAAAGTTACATGGTTGAGAAGAAACACCTGTTTGGTCAAAATGTCAAATTTTGACCCCCTCTAACTCAGAGAGTTCTTGACCGATCTGGTTGAAAAATTGTGTCTAAACTACTATTCAATTGGACTAACCTTGGTGCAATTTTCATCCCGATCGGAAGACATCGGTTTCAAAAGTTGGATCACTTATTATGAAACGCTCCATATGTATACCGCAATGTGGTCAGGGTATAATGACTTTGTGCTGATGTTTGTAACTACCAAAAATATTTGGCCTAGACCCATTTTATTACACCGATCGACTCAGAATCACTTTCTGAGTCGATTTAGCGATGTCTGTCCGTCTGTGTGTCCATGTAAACCTTGTAATCAAACTACAGGTCGCAAATATGAGCATGTTTAGATGAAATTTGGTATGTAAGATTTTATCAGCCATAGAATGAACGCTATTGAAATGGGCGAAAAGCGGTGCATGTTCAGACATATGTAGTCCCCATACAAATGACACCTATGAAATCGACTTAAAATGCCATATGATCCAAATTATCGTACAGGTCTCGGTCAAATTCTGTTTGTGTGTGTTGATTACACCCATTAATCAGTAGTCCGAAAATAAACTCCAAAAATAAACTCACTTAAATCTATCAAAAAATAAAATATTGCACAGATTTTTCACAAATTTGGTTTGTATATGTTTTTGCAATAAAAAGTGACCTTACCAAATATGGTCATGATCGCTCTAGACCGACTATAATTTTCTTACTTGTTACAGCTTTATTTTGTACTCTAATTTATTTTTGAATTTATATAATATCCCAAGAACTGGAGAAATTCTTGACTTTATATTTTGCATTTCTAAGTTCCATGATAGGTTGCTTTGTAACTCGACTCCCAAATATTTTACTGACTGTCTTCCAAATACTTCTTCACATTCCACAAAAATGTTAAAATTTGTTATTTTTGAATACTCGAAAATTAAGGATGCCTCACGTTCCATATATGCTTTTAACGTTGTTTCGGTTTATATGGATAAAACAGAGATGTCGTCAGCATAAATAAAAATGTGTCCATTAAGTCCGAGATTCTTAATATCATGTGATACTCCATGTTCAACTAAACTAAGTGAACTACGACTCTTAATAATCTCAACATTGAGTTTTCTAGTATTCAAATAACTCTTTTCTAGTATATTTATGCCGTTTCTAGACCACTTTTTACCTGAATTTTGATGCATCGTTGAGCATCTCTGTATTTCGATACGAAACATCGTTGAGTTTCCATGTCTGTTTAGCAAAGCCACAAACCTTTTTATGCAGTTTTCATACACAATAATATGTTTTTGAATCGCCCTCTGAATATAAATATTCATGTTCACAAACCTTTTTATGCAGTTTTCATGCACTATAATAAAAAATTAGAAGCATAACTTTTTTTAAGTTCATAATGTTCTACTGTATACAACAAGATAAAAAACAACTGTAAGTAAAAAAAAATTATTCGTCTATTTTTTTATTATATATAACATGGTGAATACTTGTTTACTAAAGGTGTGTTTACACTATGTGTATTTTCCATATGTAAATTCAGTTTTACGATCCATACGTAATTCCGCGTGTGTGTCAAAATTGCCTTTTTAGATACGATTCATAATTTTTGCGTTCAAACGTACATATGTATATCCGTATGACATAACCTCTAAATCTAAACAACAGCTGATTTAATTTGTGAATTTCAAAAAATTTATTGTTAAAAATAAAGTTATATATTTTATATATTTTTTAATTGTTAATTAATATTAAACAATTTATTTTTCTTTCAATATTAATCTTCATAATTTACTCTGTTTTTCTTTCGCCACAAGCAGTGTTGTATTTTCATATGTTTGTCTTGCCAAAATAGAACATGCTCTAGTTGAACAATTTACATATGTCTTGCAAAATGTGTTGTGCATAAACAATGTTTGAAAGGGTTCACACTATGTGTACAAATTACACGTGCTAAAAAAATAAGAAAAACACGAACAAAACACGTAGTGTGAACGCAGCTTAACACAAACATACGTTAACACAGTTCTTTTTTCGTTTACATGTACGCAAATTTACAAAATTCAAAGTGTAAAACATGTTTAGTGCTATGTTAATGATGAAGTAAAACCAAATGATTAATAATTTTATGTTTTATTGTTATTTTATTTACAAAAAATATTTTTAAAAATACTTATTAATACATCATTTGAGAATAAGTTTGAATAATTAAAAAAATTTAAAATTTAAAAAAAAGATATTTTTTTGCATATAAAACAAATTCCACATAATATTGAATATTCGCTTTGAATACGTTTTTGGTTATAAATATACGATTTAGAATTTGTATTCAAAAATTTAATAAAAGGTTTAATAAGAGGTTGACTAGCTGGACAAAAGAATTCACCAGATTTATTCTTTGGGAAATAAAACGCAACCCAATGCTGTCCTGGTTTATATGATGGAATGGTTTTTGTTATACTGAATGATGGTTTTACAACAGCTTTCTTAGATAGTTGATCAAAAGCAAAGACACTTTTAAAATGATTTTTTGTTGTACTGTTCGATTTCGTTTAACGATTGATTTTAACTGAATTCATAGTGATTGAATAATTACACGGGATTTGTCAATTTCAACTACACTATCAAATTCACAATATACTAAACAGGAAATATGTAGCTTCAGAAATTGGTGCATCAAAACGACCTTCAAAATGAATAGAAGCTTGATTTATTAAATTTCCACAATAAGAATTATTACTGTGATCTGGAGTTAAATCAAAAGCAAATAGAAAGTATCCGTTATCAACAAGATCTTTAGTGATTGATGACCTCTATCAAAATGATGTATTCCAGTTCTTTTAAATAGAGTTTGATAACCACGTGTGCTTATTACACCATCATTGTTATAGTTATAGTACTCCGTTAACAACCAAGTTAAATCTTTGCAAATTAAAGTGTTGAAAATTAAATGGATTTTCCTTGCGATCTCCAGTATATGCTTTATTAATACCGTACCAAAAATTAAAAAATTAGGTAATTGCCCAAGAACTACATTATCAAGTATTAATGAATGATTGCCTGGATGAATGGTAAGTGTTTTCATATCTACTCGTTTATAGGGGTATATAGCAAGTTTTGATTGCAATACATTATGATGCGCTAATAATATATTATTATTTATAGTTAGATGATTAGCATATAAATTAGCTTGATGAATTTTAATAAACGAATCATTTTTCCTTCAGTTTCTAAAACATAAAACTCCGGTTTTTCTAAGTTTAATGAAACTTTCATATCAACATTATTAAGTAGATATTTATGTTGAATAAATATATCGACATGTAATTTTCCAAAAAGTTCAACTTTTTTACCATCTTTAAACATATTTTTTCGTTTATCCAATCCGTCTAATCAGCGCTTTGGCGTGACCAACTAGTTGCATGTTGTTTGGCCGCGAACGAAGTTGACGTTTTTTGCCGCCGGCATACGAAAACATTCGAGTATTAAGGTTTCTTTTAAATCAAATTTTTTCTCATTGCATGCATCATAAAGAAAGCGACAACATCGGTGATAAATAAAATAAATAATTTTATGAAAAAACTTAAGTTGTTTTCTTTTTAAATTTTAATTTTAAATAACAAGAGTAAACATAAGTTCCCAGTAAGTAAAATACAGTGAGACAGTAAAATACAGTGAGACAATCGATAATACAAGTGGCCCAAATACTGACAGGTAGCCAAATTTTCTAAGCATATTTTCCAGACAGCAACTACCAGCTCACGTCTTTCCTTCTGGACAACAGCCTGTGGAGCAAACATTTGGTCCTTCGAACCGGATAGAAAAAACTGCAAAAAAAAATAAGCAAGAGGATTCAATGTGCGTACGCTGTGACATTTTTAAAAGTGAAATACGGAAATTAGTGGCTCGGAAATTTTATTTGGAGGTTAAAAATTTAACTTAAACGTGTTAACGCCATTTGCTTTTCGTAGTCCATTATTACGCCATTTTGTTTTTTCAACTTTATTTTACGGAGCCATCTTTATTTGGTCGATCAAACCACGCCACTTTTTTAAGGTTATGTTAAACCTTTGCATAGATTTTTCTCGGTAATTTTTTTTTTTTGAAAATTTTGTAACCCTTCTACATTTTAAAATTCCATCTTAGAACAGTTCGTAAATTTTATCGTGATGTTTGGGAAAAATTTAAGGAGATTTTGTGAAAAAATTTTAACAAAGTTTTTTATGGGCAAAGTGGTACTTTGAAATTTGGCGGTGTAATTAAAAGTAAAATATGTCGATGTTAGACAAATTTAATGAAATGGCTGATGAGATAGCCAGATTTGAACTACGTCTCAAAGATGAAGATTTTTCAATTATACTTCGGAGGCCCTAGAATTTGAAAAGGCTGAATTAGCTAAATTGTGGGCAAAGTATAAAAATTATTACGAACAGTGTTCCGGGGAACTATTAGAAAAAAAGAAAGACATAGTGGCCATCCATACTAAGCATAATCAAATCCGCAAAATTCACGTCATGCATCAACATAATTGCTAAAGCGAAGCGAAGGGTACATAAAGAGGAATCAACATCTTCAGACACAGTGGTTCACAAACATGGGAGCTCTGTACCTGTTCACGCTTGCGATATTGACGTTTTTGATGACGATTATGCTTCGTGGCCCACTTTTAGATATTTATTTTCCGCAATTTATATTAATAATGATCGTTTAGGCCGCAATATGAAGGCGCAATATGAAAAAAGACGTGTTTTATTTAATGGGCAATTAAAATTATTGTACGGTTTGGCTCCATATTTGAGGGAAACTGCGTCTGAAATTAAAAGACTACAGAGGAAAATAAATAATTGAATGTCAACTTTGAGCTTATACAAAATTGATGTGGACGCATGGGAACCATTATTTGTTTTTCATTGTTCGATTAGGCTCCCAGAACAAACATTAAGCCTATGGGAGCAATCCGTGAAAAATAAGACAGAGATTCCCAAATGGAAAGAATATGATGAATTCTTGACTGATAGATTTCGTGCTCTTGAGAGTTTTTCTAACATTCGATCCAGTGGTTCCCAAGTAGTTTTTCATGAATCTCAAAATAAAACCAAACAATTTAAAACACATCATACTAAAGTTGATGTATCACAATGCAAATTATGCAAAGAAGCCCATACGATTACCTCATGTAGAAAATTTTTAAACATGGACCATAAAACACGTGCTTCTACATTAAGAAAATATCATTATTGTTTTAATTGCCTCAAAATGGGTCACATGTTCACAGATTGTCCCAATGAAAATGGTTGTTCAAAGTGCAATAGGAAACATCACAATCTTTTGCACAAAGACTTCACACAATACAAAGGACAAAGAACCCAATCTTCTAATGCGACCCAAAGTAATTATAAGTCGGCTTCTTCACAAAATAATATACAGTCCACTCAATTGCCGACTACATCCAATATTGTTCAAAATCACCATCATTCTGTTGCCAAAATGGTGATGCTAACTACTGCATGGGTTAATATAGCACATTGTGGCACTAATTTTCAAATAAGAGCCTTAATTGACCCATGTTCGGATGAAAGTTTCATTTCCCTAAAAATTCAAAAATTATTAAAGTTGCCTACTGTACCAGTGTCTGCTGAAGTAGCTGGACTAGGCGGAGAAGTTATTAGTAGAGTCGAAAAGATGGCGACCTTTTCTGAAACTTCGATAATAAATTCTAATTTATCTATTAAAATTGATGCTTTAGTGGTTCCACAATCACAGGGGATATTCCAACGCACACTTTTAATCCTTTAAATATGGAGCTACCAAATCTGAGGTATGCAGATCGAGATTCCTTTAAAAGTGGTGCAATTGACATTTTGTTAGGGGGAGACGTTTATCCAGCAATTTTGAGAGGTGGTGTTCAACATGGAGTTTTTGATTCACTAGTTGCTCAAGAAACAATATTTGGGTGGATTGTTACTGGCCCTACAAGTCCTCGTCGTTCTATAAGACTTTCCCATTTCATTAAAGTGTCTATTGATGAACAATTATCAAAATTTTAGTAGCTAGAGGAAGTTTCACATAAACCAATTGTTAGGTCAACGTATAACATTATAGTTTATTTTATTTTTTG
The DNA here is from genome assembly GCA_963682025.1 of Cordilura impudica. Classification (NCBI taxonomy): domain Eukaryota; kingdom Metazoa; phylum Arthropoda; class Insecta; order Diptera; family Scathophagidae; genus Cordilura; species Cordilura impudica. The sequence goes on from CAVMKG010000830.1 coordinate 51,850, forward strand.
TATCTCTCATTAATTAATTCATTATTTTCTAACTTAAAATTTGTTATATTATTTTCATAATTTTGTTCTACTGTTACCACTGTAATTTATTCGCATATTGATACACAATAACCACTGTAACTTATTGATTTGAAATGTCCTGTTAGTTTTGATGATTTTTATTTTTTTTATCTCTTGTGTTAAAAGAGTGAATATAACACATTAAGTTCATTTTAAGTACATACAGATATGTAACACTTGTACTAAAGAGAAAACAACAACATACAAGCATTATCTCTTATTAATTTGAGTTATATTGTTAGGGCTATTATTAAGTTTTGTTAATAAATAATAACTCATTGTTAAAGTTGAATTAAACCGAAAGCGTTGGTTTCTTCTTTTTTCGTCGTTTTCACGGTCGCAATTTCTACATACGTGTGTACATATTTACATGTACAATTAGTTACCCCAAAAATAGTAAGTGACTTGTGGAATCCGATTTTTTAATATAGTTGCATTGTTCCATAAGTTACCGGTGGAGAAAACCCTCTTCATCGCACATTTTGGCGCCCAACGTGGGGCAATTTATAAAAGTAATTTTAAAATCTTTTCGTGGTGCGGTCCGTGCAAAAATCTTAAAAACTTTGTCGTTGAAGTACATCTTTCATCATAAGTGTACTGGTCGTTCTAAGCGAGGTGGAATATACATTAAAAAAAAAAACCTTTAGTTGCTTATCAAAAGTAAGACTCTAAATAAAAATACATTTACGTAAAAAATATAAAAAAACTCAAAAGACAATCTTGTCCAATGTAAAGTCATGTGGTGCATCAAAAACATTTTGTAAAATTTTGCTACAATGATTTTAAAAATTTTACTGTCCCTTAAATTAAAAATTCTTGTGGTTCGTAAGAAAAATAGAATTCATCAATTTTACCGTTTGTTCTGGTCTTTATATACAAGAAACATATACATTTTTCATGCTCTCGTGGATTTAGTATATAGTGTGTAATTATCTCAGTACATAAGGCTTGTATATAAAGCAAATATATAAAATATTTTTGGCGGAAAATTTTGGCGTCGGTTACAGTGCCCGGTAAATTTTAAGTTTAATTTTTGGTTAAATTTTTTTGACGATGACATTGGAAGAGGTCAAGCAGCAACGGGCTAATACGAAGAAAAGTATTTTCCGCATCAAAAATCAAGTTGAAGCCAATGGTAGGGGTGAAGGTAAGACACTTTCGTCTGCGGAACTGAAGTGCCGTTTGGGGATTTTGGAGTCATATTTTAAGCAAATTTTGTCGTACCAGACCCAAATTGAAAAATATGACCCAGATGACAATGGTAGACCCGAAATTGAAGAACTGTACATCACAGCGAAAAATAGTATACAGTCGCAGCTTGGTGAGGATGTTCATAATACAACTACGTCTGATTCTACGATTTGTTTCTCTGTTGCCAGCCTCAAATTGCCCCAGCTCAAGTTGCCCACATTCAGTGGTGAGTACAGTGAGTACAAAAATTTTATAACGTCATTCAACCAGGTTATTGACCGTGAATTTGGCCTATCGAATATTGAAAAATTTAATCATTTGCTCAACTGCCTTCAAGGCCAAGCATTGACATCGCAAATTCAATGCTGATATACATAGTGATGGAAAAGGTTGATGATGACACCAAAAGAAAATGGAAAGACACCTTGGACTTTACCAAATTACCGACATGGGATGATTGTTCCAGGATCCTCGAAAGATGTTGCCAATGTTTGGAACCGGTTGACACCAGCCATACACATGCAGCCCCTCGTAAGAATGATCATCATTTTGGTAAGTCCAATTTTAAAAATTCAAAAGCTGGATATACTTTTTCGGTTTCAAAACGTCTTTGCTCACTGTGTGCAAAGTCAGATCATACAATTCACCGTTGCCCTCGTTTTAAAGAGAAGAATGCAGTGCAACACTTTGAGAATATCAAACGACTAGCCCTTTGTATAAATTGCTTATCAAAAGGGCATCAAGTTTACAGCTGTTCTTCTGCATTCAAGTCCAAATTTTGTTGTCGCCTGCACCATAGTTTGCTTCATCGGTCTCAGCCAGCCTCTAGGCCCTCGTCCCCAGCTGCTGAACCAGTTCCATCCACATCTCATGCTGCTTTGAATGAATCTTCTGCCTCGGTCCATACCCATATGGAGAAATCTTCACCGGAACAGGTGCTTCTTGCTACTGCCATGGTTCTCGTTCGTCATTCTACTAGTCGTTACCCTTTGGGACGCGCTTTGTTGAATTCTTGCTCTCAATTTAATTTCATAACTGATGAATTTTCTCAAAAATTACATCCCCCTAGAACAAAGCAAACCACAGAAGTCGCTAGCATTGGAAATTCTCATGCTAAAACTAAACAAAAGTCATCAGCAAATATCAAATCTCGGTTCACTGATTTCGAAACTTCGCTTTCGTTTTGCGTTACACCTCATATTTCATATCAACCTGATTCTGAGTTAGATGTCTCGTCGTGGTATTTGCCTCCAAATACTAACCTCGCTGATGAAAAATTTTTCAGATTGAAACGAATCGATTTACTTATTGGTACTGAAACCTTTTTCAATATTTTGTCGGTGGATCAAATTAAGCTTGGTCCTAACTTACCTAAATTACATAAAACACTTTTTGGGTGGATTGTATCTGGCCGATATCGCTCAAAGCAGTCAAACGTTTCCGGTTCTTGTATGCTGTCAATTGAAGAAGAAATTGATTTAAATTTAAAGCGTTTGTGGGAAATCGAAGAGTTGAATCTGGTTCAAGTGTTCTGACTCAAGAACAATCTGATTGAGAATCGTTCTACCATGATAATGTCTATCGAGAATCATCTGACAGAATTGTTGCCAAATTGCCCTTCAAAAAATCTTCTGAATCCTTAGGTCTCTCGCGAAACATAGCCCTAAAAAGATTTATATCTCAAGAGAGACGCTTTGCTCGTGATAATAATTTGAAATCACAATGTGTCGCTTTCATGAAGGAATATAAAGATTGTGGACATATGAGTTTAGTTCTTAGCCCCCACTTAGAAGAGCCCCATTATTATATTCTCCACCATTGCGTATTTAGAATGAGCAGCACTTCAACAAAATTGAGAGTAGTATTCGACGCTTCTTGTCCCACTTCGACACAGAAATCTCTCAATGATATCTTTATGGTTGGCCCTACAATTCAAGAAGAACTCTACAAAATATTACTTCGTTTTAGCCTGCATCGATTCGCTATTACTGCTGGCATCGTTAAAATGTGCAGACAAGTTCTAATTGACCCTCGTGATAGAAAATTTCAGTACATTTTGTGGAGGAATTCTGAGGAAAAAGAAATTCGTACCTACGAGCTCAACACTGTCACTTATGGGATGTCTTCTGCCCCTCATCTTGCCATTAAAAGTCTTCACTATATCGCAGATCAATACATGGATCAATATAAACTTGGAGCAAAAATAATAAAATCGTCATTTTACGTTGCTGAGTTTTTGGGTGGAGCAGACACATTAGAGGAGTTGGCCCAAATCAAAAATGAGGTAAATGAAATTTTAATTAAAGGTGGTTTCCAGTTAGATAAATGGCATTCAAATCATAAGGATTTTCAAGATGATAAAACCATTCAAAATTTAAATATTGATGATTCTGCTGTAACCAATGCCCTTGGTATCACATGGGATCAACAAAAGGATGTTTTTCTGTTCTCGTTTTCGCCTAAAACTCAACTAGGTGAAAAAATCACCAGAAGAACAATTTTGTCGCTCTCGACATCACTTGTTGACCCACTTGGACTCGTAGCGCCTCTTATTATAAATGCCAAAATCATTGTTTGTATCTTCGAGTAAAAAGTGCTTCTGGAGAAATTTCTGTTCATCTTTTTACTGCAAAATCTAGAGTTGCCCCTACTAAAAGGAAATCTCTACCAAAATTAGAGCTATGTGGAGCACATCTTTTGGCAAAATTGTACTCAAAAATAAAAAATCTTTTATTAATACCAAATCTGGAAGTCGTTTTTTGGACCGATTCTCAAATTGTTTTGCACTGGCTCGAACAACATTTTTCAACGTTATCAGTTTTTGTTGGCAACAGGATATCAGAAATTCAAGATCTAACAAATGAATGTACTTGGAGGCATGTTCCCACAAATTTAAACTCAGCTGATATTGTGTTTCGCGGCTCAACGGTACACGTACTCGCCTCATCAATTTGGTTTAATGGACCTGCTTTTCTTGCTCTTGATCCTACTCAGTGGCCGTTAAATAAACGTGATTCACTCGATCTAGAAACAATCAAAAAAGAAAAACGTAAAACCGTATTTTTTTTTTTTTTTTTGAAACAAAATCAAATTACATGTTGGAAACCATTAAAAAATATAGCTCGCATATTAAAATTCTTCGTGTTGTTGCCTGTATGCTAAGTTTTTATCAAAAAACTTTTACTTCCAAAACTAATATTTTTGATTCTGATTCTTTGCAGCCTCAAGAATTAGAAAACGCTTTGTTTCGTATCGTTTTGATTATACAGAAGCAATATTTCCCAGAAGATATTTTTTGGGTAGTGAAGAAAAAGGATCCTCAAGGTGCCTTAAAGTGTCTTAATCCCTTCCTCGATAATACAAATGGTTTCAATCTGCTCAAAGTTGGTGGTCGCTTAGAACTCGCCTCACTTCCAGGCAAAAACACCCCATAATTTTGCCAAGTAAATGTCACTTCGTCGACTGCTAAGTACGCCATCTACATCTTAGTAATTATCATGCTGGTGCCAAAGTTCTAATGTCACTGATACGCCAATGATTTTGGATCATCAATTCCCGAAATTTATGCCGACGTGTTGTCAATTCGTGCCCACAGTGCATTCGCTATCGCCCGAAATTGCTTCAACAAATGATGGGAAATTTGCCTGTCGAACGCCTTAACCCTTCAAGGCCATTTGCTAGATGTGCTGTGGATTTTTGTGTCCCAGTCAGCACTTATCTCAGAATTAGGGGGAAGGTTCCATATAAAACCCACATTGCCGTTTTTGTCAGTCTCGCAACCAAAGCAGTCCATATTGAAGTTGTCTGGGATTTATCTACAGATGCCTTCATTGCCACTCTTAAAAGGATGATTGGTCGAAGAGGTCTCCCCACAGATATATTCTGTGATAATGCCACCAATTTTGTTTGGTGCTAATTCTAAGTTGGCACAATTAAAATCGTTCCTTTTTGATCCAAAAAATTCGAATTTTATAACAAATTTTTGCTCGAATCAATTTATTAATTTTCGTTTTATTCCCCCTAGGGCACCCCATTTTGGCGGATTGTGGGAGGCGGCCGTCAAATCGGTTAAAGGTCAATTGACTAGAACTCTTGTCAACACTAAGCTAACATATGAAGAACTGGGAACTGCAATGATCGAGATAGAGGCAATTTTAAATTCAAGGCCAATTTCACCCCTATCGTCCGATCCCAGTGCTCCGCCAGAACGGGATGTCTCATCAAAACTACTAGATAATATAGAATATTGGGCCCGAATAAGTGCAATCAAGCAGTATTTTTGGAAAAAGTGGTCCCATGATTACATATATTGCGAATTCAAATATTGCTTCTGGCGCTTTAGTTATTATTCATGAAGACAATATACCTCCTCAACGATGGCTCATGGGAAAAATCATCAATATAATACGTGGCAAAGATGATCGTGTCAGAGTAGTCGACATAAAAACAACAAAGGAAATTATACGTCGCCCTATCCACAGACTGGCTCTACTACCTTCTGCTTGAAAGTGTCCTTTCAATGGGACCGGCATGTTAGGTCAACGTATAACATTATAGTTTATTTTATTTTTTGTATCTCTCATTAATTAATACATTATTTTCTAACTTAAAATTTGTTATATTATTTTTTATAATTTTGGTCTACTGTTACCACTGTAATTTATTCGCATATTGATACACAATAACCACTGTAACTTATTTATTTGAAATGTCCCATTAGTTTTGATGATTTTTTTTTGTCTCTTGTGTTAAAAGAGTGAATATAACACATTAAGTTCATTTTAATTACATATAGATATGTAACACTTGTACTAAAGAGAAAACAACAACATACAAGCATTATCTCTTATTAATTTGAGTTATATTGTTAGGGCTATTTTTAAGTTTTGTTAATAAATAATAACTCATTGTTAAAGTTGAATTAAACCGAAAGCGTTGGTTTCTTCTTTTTTCGTCGTTTTTCACGGTCGCAATTTCTACATACGTATGTACATATTTACATGTACAATTAGTTACCCCAAAAATAGTAAGTGACTTGTGGAATCCAATTTTTTAATATAGTTGAATTGTTCCATAATTCACCGGTGGAGAAAACCCTCTTCATCGTCCACCAATAATGTCTGAAGCTGATAAATTATGTGAAGAAATATTTCGGTCCACTACAGTGAGAAATTCTGAAGGGAGATACGTAGTTGATTTGCCCTTTAAATCTGATTTGTCATTGCTCGGCCTTAATAGACACATAGCTTCGAGAGAAACGAAAAATCGTTGTTACGTAAACCTGAAAATAAAATTTTATATGATGATGTTCTTAAGGAATATTTGACTTTGGCACATATGGAAAAATCCTGTAGTTGGCCCGAGTTACTATCTGCCTCATCATGGCGTTTTCAAACCTGATAGTACAACAACAAAGTTGAGGGTGGTTTTTAAAGCCTCTAGCGCTATGTCCAGTGGGACAAGTCTTAACGACGTTTTGCACGTTGGCCCCATATTACAAAAAGATTTGTTTTTCTTAGTTTTAAAATGGAGGTTCTATGAGTTCGTGTTCAATGCCGATATTTCAAAAATGTCCCTGCAAATTTTGATCAACCCAAAGCACGCTCCTTTCCAACGAATCGTTTTTCGTAGCTCTCCTGATGAAGAGCTTCAAGATTATCAGTCAAAAACTGTTACTTTCGGCGTCAATTGTGCTCCTTATTTGGCTCTAAGAACACTTTTGCAATTGGCGGACGATGAAGAGAGTCGTTTTCCATTTGGTGCAAGAATTCTGCGAGTCTCCATGTATGTCGACGATGCGTTCGTCGGAGATCACAGCTTGGCAGACATTCTAAAATTCCGTGATCAGCTGATAGCTATTTTAAAAACAGCTGGTTTTGAATTAAGAAAATGGACGGCAAATTCTACAAAAATTTTAGAAGGGTTGCCCTCTGAAAATTTATTAAATGAAAATTTCTTACGTCTGGATGACAAAAGTAATGCGAAGACTCTAGGTGTTCGATGGAATGCTTCAGCTGATTACTTTTATTTTGCGACAGAAAAAATGCCACTAAAATCTTCTTACATCAAGAGTGCAGATTGGCGAAAAAGTATTTACAAATCTTTTAGTGTCAAAGACAAAAGTAGCTCCAATTAAAAAGCCATCGATTCCACGTTAAAATTATGCGGTGCGGTCCTATTAGCAAAGCTGGTCGATAGTATTATGCCTCAATTTTATTTGAAAAACTATTCATTCTCTCTGTGGTCCGACTCAACGATAGTTCTTGCGTGGCTAAACACCTTGTAGTTGGAAAACCTTTGTTTCCAACAGAGTCGTAACCATTCTGGAACAGGTCGGTAACAATCATTGGTCACATGTAATTTTCCAAAAAATTCAACTTTTTTACCACCTTTAAACATTTTTTTACGTTTATCCAATTAAGGGTTTTCTTTTTTAATTAAACTATTAATTCTCTTCGTATCTGCTGACCATCCAGATGATTCAGGATGTGTTGATGTAGCGTCATTTCCATAATTTAGTAAAGTTTCTAAGTTTGCTCTATAGTGACAGTTATTATCAGGCTGTGAAACATTTTTGTTATTTAGATAGACTGTACAATTTCTGAATATTGAATGAAGCAATTTATTTACAACACTTCCACTTCCATTTAATTCAACAATAAGTCTCAGATTTATACTATTTAGATCTATATATGTTTCACCATTTCCTAATGAAATAAACTCTATAATTGAAGATTTATCTACTGAAGCAATTGTTTTAATAACATTTGTTTTAATAACATTTGCTTGAATTGGTGGTGATTCAAATAAATCAAGTTCGCTTTTTATACATTCAATAAATTCTTTAATTTTCAAAAATATCTTTAATGTTCTTTCCTCCACAACGTTTTGATTTACATATATATGTGGTTTATGTTTTAATCGTTTAAGTTTAATACGTTTTCCTTCTCCGTTTTGTAATTTATTTAATCTTTCTAAAGTAACTTCTTTATTATGCTTAAAAGCTTTTTTCCCCTGCTTAAGCAAAATATCTTATAATGGTTTTGTTCCAATTCCTTCTAATATATCCTTTCCTACTTCAATAGACTTATTATTCAAAAGATTTATTCCAGTTTTAAATATAGGTTTTATGTATGATGAAAGGGATGAAAAAAGCGAACCAATACCTTTTCCATGTTGTCTATTTCTTGGTGATTGATATATTACACCAATATTATGTATATTTTCACCAGATTGATTATTATAATATCTTGTAGATAACACATCTATGATTATTTTATAAATGATTTGTATATAATAACAAACAAACATTTTATAATTTTGTGAAATGAAGTGTACAATAAACTGGTATTGAGTCCGTTATATTCAACTCTTTTCCTTCATCTTTCATGATAGTGTGGAGGTTCAATTCTTTTAAATAAAAGATGATTTATATTTTACGAATTGAGTTTAATTTTTTATATTTTATATTTTTTGTATTTTACAATGATATGTAAAACCAATGTTCAGAATATATTCTGTGGTTTTATGATCGCCACACCACTCCCCCTTCAATGTCGGAGTCATTCTTCGAAATGTACGAATCTCTTTGGCATGCTAATAGCTCGACCACTGCATGACGTCTTACTTTCGTCTGCATGACGTCTTACTCGTTGCTTGTTTTGCTGGGAAGCTTGATTTGTTTTCGTTTTTCTTTTTCGGCTAAGTCATGTTCTTGCTGATGTTGATGTTGTCTTCGACCATCACGAATGCGGCTTTGACCCTGTCGGCGCTAACCTTTACGATTTTGTTGTTTATATCGATGTCAAACGTTTTGTTATTTCGGCTTTCCACGCGGTACGGGCCATCGTAGGGTGCTTTTAAAGGCGGACGTACCGTATCATCTCTTAGAAAAACGTGTGAGCAGTCTTCTAATTCTTTTTGTACAAACATTTTATGCGCTGAATGACTTGCAGTAGCCACCGGCTTGACTCTCAATGAATTCGTCGTTTGTCTTTTCGAAAAATTTTGCTGGCATTCGAAGCGTAGTTCCATACAACATTTCTGCCGGCGATGCGTTTAAATCCTCCTTTAATGTTGCCCGAAGGCCCAGCAGTACAATCGGAAGGCTGTCGTACCAATTTGTATCGTATGACATTTTATTGTGCCTTTTAAGGTGCGATGCATGCGTTCCACCAGTCCATTTGCTTGCGGATGGTAGGCGGTCGTTCTTAGATGTTTAGATCCAGTAAGCTGTGTTAACTTTTTAAAAAGTTTGAACTCAAACTGTCTACCTTGAACTGTTGTTATGACGGCGGGCATGCCATAATGTGCTATCAAGCCATGGAGCAAGGCGAGCGACACAGAATCTGTCCTTTAATGGTATGGCTGCTGGCCAGTGTGTGAAACGATCTACACAAGTAAGGCAGTATTTGTAGTCGCCGTTCTGTGGCAATGGTCCGATCAGGTCGTTTATCCGATATGTTGAAATTTTCTAATGCGCTTTGTTGTGTTTTCCCCTTTTTACCCGTTGACATTCGTGACATGTTCTTACCCACTTGGCGATGTTCATCGTTCGATGTTTATCGTTCGTAACGTTCGGTGATCATTTTTATAGTTGCACGACAGCCAGGGTGTGATACCTCGTGGATGGAATTAAATACCTGTTGCCTAAAGGAGCTCGTAACATAAGGTCGCACTTTTCGTGTTGACACGTCGCACCATATTGAAACTTCCGAATCTGGAAGTCCAATCAGTTTCAGTTGGAGAGATGTACTGTTTACGGCGTCTTTGATTTCGTTATCGCTTTGTTGGCTAGCTGCGAGTTGTTCGAAACTGATCTGGTCTGCGTTAAACATGGCTTCGATCCGGGACAGAGTATCCGCAGCCACATTATCTTTTCCGGAAATATACTGAATGTTTGTTGTGTACTCACTTAATAAACTGAGGTATCACTTGTTTTGGTGTCGTTGTTTCGGGGTTTTTTTTTTTTTTTTTTTTGAAAAACGTACAATAACGGCTTATGGTCTGTCATTACTGTGCAGTCTCTACCATCGATAAGGTGTGTGAAATATTTTACTGATTGGTATATTGCCAAAAGCTCGCGATCGTATGTACTTTGCCTTTTTTGTGCTTCTGCCATGCGCTTTGAATAGAACCCAAAGGGCTTTAGACGTTTTTTAGTCACTTCGTGTATAGCTGCTCCTACACAAAAATTACTGGCGTCGACGTGTAGAACCAACTTTGGATTTAGAGATGTACATATGTGCTAGTCCTTTTTACTCAAACGCAACCACTGATTCTTCTGTTCACTTGACTGGCGTTTTATCGTTTTTCTTGATCCCCGTCAGCAACTTTTGAAGCATTTCTTGCTTGTATGCTGCATTTGGCAGAAAACGCCTGCAGAAGTTGATTAAAGCTATAAAATGTTTCAACCCGAATGCGACAGTTGATTGCTTGTATGTTAAAATAGCATTTACCTTTTCTTCGGTGGTTCGCACGCCGTCCTTCGTAATGCAATGGCCAAGAGAATTTATTTCGGTTTTCGCAAAAACGCATTTTGATACTTTTATCTTAAGACCATTTTCGCGAAGGCGCTTAAATACTATTTTAAGGTTTTGCATATGTTGCTCCAAATTTTTAGATGATATGCAGATGTCATCTATGTATACCACTACAAACTCGAGGTCGCGGAAAATCTGATCCATATACCGCTGGAACGTTTGTCATGCGTTTTGCAGCCCAAATATCATGGTATTGAACTCGTATAACCCAAAAGGGGTTATGATTGCTGTTTTTTCACAGTCCTCGGGGGCTATGGGTAATTGATGATGCGCCCTTTCTAAATCTAACGTCGAAAAACTTGTTTCCCACAAAATCTATGCGAAATATCCTGGATGTGAGGCACCGGGTAACGGTCAGGATTAGTGGTTGTGTTTAAGCGCTATTGCGCCTTCTCATGATTTAATCTCCGTGACTTTGAAAATACTCATCACCGTCACAATGCGGTGAAATACAGTTGCTTGGCTGTTTTCTGTCGAAAACTTAACCCGTAGCGTAAGTTCTTTGTATTCGTTAAGCAAAATTTTTATCGAGTCATTCATTAGCGGATATATTGTGCAAAAGCGTTCTGTTGAGCCGGTGCAAGCCACTCCGTCTACTTCACACAAGTTCTCTTATCGATTAGTTTTTTCTTTCTGACATCGAGAAGTAAATCGTATTCATATAGGAAATCAGCGCATATGATGGGTTTTGCTACATCAGCTACTATAAATTCCCATGGCATGTGTCGTCTGAGACCGAGATCTCCTCTTAAAATGCGCTTTCCATATGTTTTTATTAATGTGCCGGTTGCAGCTTAGAGGAAATCGCTTTACATTTTTTGTCTGTCGATAGGTGGTATAACTGAAAAGTCTGCTCCCGTGTCAATTAAAAATTGTCTTTTTGTTTTTGTATCGCTTATAAACATGCGACGGCTCTATGCGGTCCTCTCTCTGCTCGCCGTCGTTAACACAGTGGCTAATAGTTTTCCGGAGTTAATTTTTGTTATTGACAAGGCTCAGTACATTTCTTGGCTTTGTCTCCAAAACGATAGTGGTATCTACAGAATGGAAAACGTACCTTCGAACGGGACTTACTGCGTGACCGCTTGTCTTCTTCATAATAGTCACGATTTCGGCGCGATGCTCGCAATTCTTTAATTTCTCTGCGAAGCTCCTCGATTTCGCCTTCTATGGATGAGACGGTTTTAATTGGTCAGATGTTGCCGTAGTTTTTCGTTTCAATTACTTTATCTGCTTGCTGTGCCATTTGTGTCAAACTTCCATCGACAATTAAATTAATTGCGTGCACATTCTCTGGTAAGCGTTCCATTCACAATGATTTAATTGCATCATCAGTCATTTTATCTCCGACCAGCTCTTTCATGCGTTTCAGAAGCTGCGACGGTTTCACATCTCCTAGCTCTATTTCTTTTATAAGTTTTCGGCGCTTTCGGTCATCAGATTCAGTGTATTCAGCGATAAGTGCGCGTTTTGCTGATTCATGCTTCCCATTGGTAGCAGGATTCCATATGATTTCTACAATGTGGTAAAGCTACACTGGTTCCAGTGATGCTACCACGTGATGATACTTAGTGCTGTCGGTTGATATGCCTGCAGTAGCGAATTGAGACTCCATTTACAAAAAATAGAGGTCCGGTTGGTCTTTGCAGAAAACTATCGGTTTAATGCCAACGCGAGATATCTCAGCTGGAATTCCTTCGTTATTCATCTTGTATTCGTGATTCTAGTTGAGTCGGGGTCACCAATGTGGAGGTTCAATTCTTTTAAATAAAGTATGATTTATATTTTACGAATTGAGTTTAATTTTTTATATTTTATATTTTTTATATTTTTTGTATTTTACAGTGACATGTAAAACCAATGTTATAAGAAAAACTATCAGAATATGTTCTGTGGTTTTATGGTCGCCACAATAGATATATCAGTTATATTAAAAGTTTCAATAGGAAAATACTCTACTCTACTAAAATGAATATAATTTTTTAGTGTTGTAATTCAGAATATTTTTAAACATTTTGTTTTTTTGGATCCCACATGTCTAGGCTATAGATAAAAACTGTATCATTAACTATTGATGATATTATTTTATTAAAATAGTTGGATGTGTCTTCAAGTAAATTAAGTAAAGATTTCTCCAAAAAATCATTTGTTAACAATAATATTGGTTCTTCTGTAACATTGCTTCTTTCAGAACAGATCGATTGTTCATTTCTTTTATTTTTAGATATATTTTTATTTTCTAGAAATAATTCCTTAATATTTTTACTACTTGTTTTATCACCCTCAATTTTATTTGAAATCTTTAAATTTGAATTTTTTAATTCATCTTTTTGTGTTTTATCTATAAGTTTTCGCATTTTTTTTATGTGTAAACATCTATACGCGCAGGGGGGTAAATTTCTATTTCACAATACAATCACAAAAACAGCGTAACATGTGAGCCGTAAGACAAATCGGTGTGACTTGTGATTGTATTGGTGAAAAAATTATGACATAAAATTGTTTCAGCTAATTTAACAACCCTTTGCTGTAAAACGTTAAAAATTTCACAATATAAACGTATAACATATACATAATTCAACAACCCCAGAAGTATCACCAGACCCCTGCAGTTGTTTGTTATAAGTGATACATACATGACGCTTTCTGTTTGATTTTAAGAAAGTGACATAAAAAAATCTTTAATTACTAGATGATTACACGTCTCCCCTGAGACCGGACTCACATGATTTTTTTTTTTTTTTGTATCATCTTGCTCTTGATTTAAGTTCAATATATTTTTATCAGGTTTAACATCAGTCGAGGCTTGATGTTGTTGTAAATCACGTTTTTTACGTTTTATAATATTTGATATATCTGCTTCATTATTATTTTGTAAAGAATATGAAATATCTGATAGTCCAACTACCAACGCACAGTGGCGCCATTTGAGTTTTTTCGTTGCAAAAATCATATCTTTTGAACCGAATAACATAATTGAACAGTTTAAACAGCATATGATAGATAACTGTTCAGCCTATGAAATGAGCGTTCGGAAAGGGTGCTACGCTTTGTAGGGGCCTACTTATGGGTTATCAAAGTTAAAATTTTTAGAAAATTCAATTTTATGGTAACTAAAAAAAAATATTTTTACATTTTTAGATTGTTTTTATTTTTTTCTTTAGGGTTTTATGTTTTAAATTATTACCCAACAAATTAAAAAAAAATTACTTCTTTTTTAAATTTATTTTTTAAATTTTCTGTAAAATATTCATCACAATTCGTAACAGAAGGTATATCTAAAAGACTAATCATTTCTAAACTATAATTATTTTCTAACTCTATTCGTGACTTCACATGCCGCAGGGAAGAAATAAGTGGATCGGAAGATGCTGCCAACATGTTGAATAGGTCCTCATTTTGCCTTACCCTTGATGCTTTGAATGTGTTCTGCAATCTATATTTTTTATAAAATTTGTTAAGAGGAGTCCTGTGCTTCTTCAGAAAGGAGTCCTGTGCTTCTTCAGAAAGCTCTCCAATTGGCAAAGACTGGTACTCAATTATATCTTTGCCATGCGCCAATATTTTATGGACGGTCGGGGTCAACTTCTTCTGTGGATACATTTCTGCTAAAAGAGATGCAGTTTTCGATGCATATTCTCCATATTTTGTAGAATTGACATTTTCTTTGCAGTTTAAAACATTCAAGATCGTTCCCAATCTTTTCACGATTTGATAGTCAATTCCAGTGATTCTAGCTACTGCCTCATCATTTTCAAAAAAATCTCCTAGAAGTGTTTCCATCGTTTGAGTTACCGTATCCGTGCTTGGGACAGTCTACTTTTAGTCCAACTTGTTTAAAAAAAGCATCCTGTATTTGCTTCTTTCTGATCTTTTCCTTATCCTTTATTGATGTATTTTCATCGAAGTTTTCCTCCTCTTGTGGTAGGGTATACGCCAGTTTTAGCAAGAACTCCGAATTCTCGATTTTTATACGGCGGAACCTCTTATTTTGTGAGGTTCGGTAAAAAAATGCTGAAGCCAAAAAATGGTGGTGGTGGGTTCAGGTTTAACCGTCCCGCATTGGGGTCAAAGTTCAGGAAAATTTGGAAAAAATGTATAACAGTCCTCCTAACTACCAAGGGGTTGTCGTTAGGGGGTTGGGATGTATGGCAGACCTTCATGAATTTCTTTTGCCAACATTTTCTCCGAACATACTTACCCCCTTTCTCCACTCCTTCGGGGGGCTCCCGTACAAATTTTTAATTACCCCCTTATTACTCCGTATAATGTTCCCGAAGCCCTAACTTTACCAGGGTCACCCCTAGGGGGTTAGAATGTATGACGGATCTCCAGGAAAATCTTTTCCGAACATTTTCTTCGAACATACTTACCCCCTATTATCTCTCTTAGGGGGGCTCCCATACAAACTGCACCAAAACCCTCCCTCAATATGAGAAAAACCGCCCTACCTATCACGGAGTTGTCCCTAGGGGATTATGATGTATGGCGGACCTTTAAGGTTTTTTTTCCCCAATATTTTCTCCAAACATACTTACCCCCTACCTCCCCTCCTTATACCGGCTCCCATACAAAATGCACCAAATATTGGGATGAATCAAATCAATTTATTTTTATCGTGCGACGGATATTTCTTGCGATTGGCATCGACGACCTGAAGCAAGAATTGTTTCTCATTTTCGTTTCGACATAAAACATTGTTGTAATCCTGCATTAATTTGACACCTCTCTCTGCAGGTCTGCCATACATCCCAACCCCCTAACGACAACCCCTTGGTAGTTAGGAGGACTGTTGTACATTTTTTCCAAATTTTCCTGAACTTTGACCCCAATGCGGGACGGTTAAACCTGACCCCACCACCACCATTTTTTGGCTCCAGCATTTTTTTTACTGAACCTCACAAAATAAGAGGTTCCGCGATGTAAAAAAGTCGATACTAAGAATTTCCATATAACACTATTCCATAGCTAGTGCAATGGTGACATTCCATATTCGTAATTCTCCTCGTTTGTAGAATCGTTTAAATTACCAAAGTTCTTCTGACTCTTTTTGCAAATCGGGCATGACAATGTTGAGGTTGTTCCTGTCAGTTCGTTTACGACTTTTCCGTCAACCATGGTCAGGTGGAACCCGTAATATATTTTCCTTCTCCAATTTGCAGCTTTGTAGGCTTAATCTTGCTTATTTGTTCTTCATTGTCCTGCACCGTGGTCCTTATGAGTTCTGCCGATTCCCTTGCAAACTGAAACATTATTGGTCGGCAATAATGCACTGATGACGGACGTGGATTTTTCCAGTGTAGGGAAACATCAGATTTTAGCCGCAAAGGAACAACAGATGCCATAAACATATTTCCGTCCGATATTGTAGCGTCATCGGAAGATATCCTTCGCTTATAAACGCTTTGTCCGGATGATCCATCGCAGCCCCATTTGCTGATCAATGTTAGTTTCTCAGGAAGAATTTTCACCTCATTTTCAGGAAGACTCTCCAACAACCGTTTTGCTGTATGGCCCATGAGATCCTGCAGATTGGCTTTCACAGAGACTTCCGTAAACTCCGTATGCAGTGGTCGTGAACTTATTTTGGCTTGCGTAATATGCTTGTATCCTGGTAAAACGTCAGCCCCGTGTCGCATCAAGGATGCCCGTAGCATCTCATATTTTTCTTTGGAAAGTTGTAAGTCCATAAACAACGCCAAGGCTTCTTCGGAACCATACTTTTTAATGTGTGCGTTTGGGGGCGTAGGAATGCTTTCCTTAATCCTTTTTAGTCGCAGTGGGCTTGCATCAGCAACAGATTTTGTAATCTGCGACCTAACTCTTTCACTATCCTTTGTATATTTAATAGACAGCGCGTCCGATAAATGCTTCGTGGTCAAGTCATTGGTGGCATCGGCAAGTTTCCTCTTGTGAAAATTGAACACTCTCCAATACTTTTTTTTGGCCTTCCTTTTGGTCCTCTGGTTGATGTGGTGGGTTTATCTACTGCCAATATATCCAGGATGGTGTCTTAATTAAGCCAGTCCTCGTATTTGGAGTTGAAGTTCTGAATGGTTCGATTAGGTTTCACCCATTTTGTCTTAATATTTGCATATATCAGATAAAAATTATTTTTTATAATTTCGCTTCTCTCAATATTTCCGTATAAGCTATCAAGTTCTTCTAAAGCAGCTTCCGTGAAAAACTTTGGTGTGGTTGACCTTCTAAACAAATAATTTTAAATTGTTCAACGCCATGTTTTCAGTACTTCAATTGTTTAACGCGATGGTTTCAGTACTTGTTGCGCCAACTTTCAGTCGTAGACTAATCCAGGCATTATGCTTATTTTGCAATATATAGGCTTATGCTACCATGCCTAAAAATTTACCTGTTCCCTGCATACATATGGATTTAGGCTGAATTATGCAATTTTGATATTATGCTCGTGTCTAAATAAGATTTGTGCCTACCTGTCAATATTGTTCTTGACCATTTGTACTCCAAAGTAATTTTTAAGTGAGCTGCGTACCTGCGAATTTCAATGAGTAGTTTTTTGTGCATCCTGTGTCTGTAACAGAATATTGGGAGTAGACTTTGGCAGAGGCTCACAGGTAGACAACCGACTTAAAATGCAATTGTCAAACTATTGGATCAAACTACTGTCAGTCAAAACATGTAAGGGATGCACGCCATACAATTTCTGCAACCATGTCTTTTTAACCTTTTTTTCCTCTAGAAGCCAAACGGGCACGTACGGGCAGATAAAACCTTTTGAATTATGTAAAGAAATAATCAAAGAACATGTTTTGCAAATATGGCAAATATAGAAAAATACAGATTTTTTTTATTTTCCGTCAAAATTGAAAAATAGTGAAAAAACGGATAGTTTTTAAATAGTGATTTACCAGGAGAAACACAAAGCAAACAGTTAATTTTTTTTCATCATTATACATTTAATAAATACATCAATCAATACAAACAAAAAATAAGGCGATTCGTTACCTATTTTTCGTGATATTACACCTGAAATCGCAAAAAATTTACTAAAAATTGTGTGTTTTTTTGAAAACCGAAAGTCGGTCAACTTTGAACGGTTATATCTTCTAAACTAAAAATGTAATATTATTAAGAGTAGCATATTTGAAATCGTTGGAAAGTTTCCTATAACATGGGTTTATTCAAAACTTCGTCGGCGCACATAAAAATTTTGATTTTTGCAACCTCGTTTGCTCTACTGGCGCCACTGTGCAACGGTTCATTTAAATTTAATGTTGTTTTAATAAATTTGTAAAAGTATTTTGAGTATTTTTAAATAAATTTATTAAATCGTTACTTAACAAAGTAACATATATATTGGTTTGTTGTGAATTGGAACTCCTTTTTTTTTTTTTTAAATGATTAATTAAATTATTTGATGTTCCTTATATACGACTTTTAAACCCTATACCACCATGTGGCTGACTTTGTGCTGTTGTTTGTAACAACTAACAAGTAAGAAAATTATAGTCGGTCTAGACCGACTATACGATACCCTATACCATGCCCTATCACTTAGGCCCAACTAACTGGACATAGAAAATAAGCAAAAACCAAATTTGAGTCTGATTTTTATTAATTTTTTTGGCTGAAGATATGAAAAAGTTCATATCGGATGCTATATCTATATGGGGACTAGGTCCAAAAATGGACCGATCCTAATTATGTTTACTAAAGTCTCTTGTATTTTGCAAAAATATATACAAACAAAATCTGAGAAGAATCAGTGCAATATTTTTGTTTTTTAATAGATTTAAGTGCAGATCGGGAAGCAGCTCTATATGGGGCCAAAGGGATCATATTTGGACTACTCATTAATGGACGTAATGAACGCATACAAAACCCAGTTTGAGTAAGATCTATATGACAATTTGGATCTTATGGCAATTTATGTCGATTTCATATGGGTAATTTGTATGGGGGCTAGGTCTGAACATGGACCGATTCACACCAATTTCAATAGCGTTCATCCCATGGAAGATGAAAGCTTATATACCAAACTTCATCAAAATATATTCATATTTGCGACCTGCAGTTTGATTACAAGCTTTACATGGACACACAGACGGACGGACGGACGGACGGACATTGTTAAATCAACTCAGAAAGTGATTCTGATTCGATCGGTATAATTAAAGATGGGTCTAGATCAAATATTTTTGGTTGTTACAAACAGCAGCACAAAGTCATTATACCCAAACCACATAGTGGTATAGGGTATAAAAATATTTGACCTGGGTCCATCTTTTATTATACCGATCTACTCAGAATCACTTTCTGAGTAGATTTAGCGATTTCCGTCCGTCCGTCTGTCCGTCTGTCCGTCCATCCGTCTGTGTGTCCATGTAAACCTTGTAATCAAACTACAGGTCGCAAGTATGAATATATGTTGATGAAATTTGGTATATAAGCTTCTACCGGCCATAGGATGAACGCTATTAAAATTATTGAAATTCGGTCCATGTTCAAACCTAGTCCCCATACAAATGACCCCTATAAAATCGACATAAATTGCCATAAGATACAAATTATCATATTCATAGATCTCAGTCAAATTAGGTTTGTATGTGTTTATTATATCCATTAATCAGTAGTCCAAAAATAATCCCTATAAGACAATTTTTTTCAAAATATAAGTGACTTTACCAAATATGGTACGATATGAACTTTTTCATATCTGCAGCCAAAAAAAATTAATAACAATGCCACTCAAATTTGGTTTATGCTTATTTTTTATATCGAATTAGTTGGACCGTAGAGATAGGGTCTCTAAACCATGGTCTAGACCGACTATGATTTCTTACTTGTTTTTTTCTGTATTTATTTTTTTATTCATTTTTATTTATCCATGAGTTATATTCCTTACCGAAACCCAGCCATTTAACAAAGAGTTTATTTCTATATCTCTTTAATATTTTTTCAATCAAATATATATGTGGAGTTTTAGTTTTCATCAATTCTTTTTCGTAAAATCCTCCTCTAATTATGTTTTTATTAAGATCTTCCAGCTGATAAGTTACGGGATTTGTTATAAAAAATTTATTAATTTAAAGTACTTCCGCTGACCAATTTGGTGTATAACATTTTTCAAAAAAATTATTTTTGCGTATTCGAACAAAATAGTTTATTATACCCTATACCACTATGTGGTTTGGGTATAATGACTTTGTGCTGCTGTTTGTAACAACCAAAAATATTTGACCTAGACCCATCTTTAATTATACCGATCGAATCAGAATCACTTTCTGAGTTGATTTAACAATGTCCGTCCGTCCGTCCGTCCGTCCGTCCGTCTGTGTGTCCATGTAAAGCTTGTAATCAAACTGCAGGTCGCAAATATGAATATATTTTGACGAAATTTGGTATATAAGCTTCTATCGGCCATGGGATGAACGCTATTGAAATTGGTGAGAATCGGTCCATGTTCAGACCTAGCCCCCATACAAATTACCCATATGAAATCGACATAAATTGCCATAAGATCCAAATTGTCATATAGATCTTACTCAAATTGGGTTTGTATGCGTTCATTACATTCACTAATTAGTAGTCCAAAAATGATCCCTTTGACCCCATATAGAGCTGCTTCCCGATCTTCACTTAAATCTATTAAAAAACAAAAATATTGCACTGATTCTTCTCAAATTTTGTTTGTACATATTTTTGCAAAATACAAGAGACTTTACCAAACATGATCAGGATCGGTCCATTTTTGGACCTAGTCCCTTTATAGATATAGCATCCGATATGAATTTTTTCATATCTGCAGCCAAAAAAATTTAAAAATAAAAATCCCACTCAAATTTGGTTTTTGCTTATTTTCAATGTCCAGTTAGTTGGGCCTATGAGATAGGGTTTCTAAACGCATGGTATAGGGTATCGTATAGTCGGTCTAGACCGACTATAATTTTCTTACTTGTTTTATATTTTCCTTTCTTAAAAGTTTTCAATTTATTGTATACTGTATAAGTGACTTTACCAAATATGGTACGATATGAACTTTTTCATATTTGCAGCCAAAAAAAATTAATAACAATGCTACTCAAATTTGGTTTATGCTTATTTTTTATATCGAATTAGTTGGACCGTAGAGATAGGGTCTCTAAACCATGGTCTAGACCGACTATGATTTCTTACTTGTTTTTTTCTGTATTTATTTTTTTAAATCATTTTTATTTATCCATGAGTTATATTCCTTACCGAAACCCAGCCATTTAACAAAGAGTTTATTTCTATATCTCTTGATATATTTTTTCAATCAAATATATATGTGGAGTTTTAGTTTTCATCAATTCTTCTTCGTAAAATACTCCTTTAATTATGTTTTTATTAAGATCTTCCAGCTGATAAGTTACGGGATTTGTTATAAAAAATTTATTAATTGCGCTGACCAATTTGGTGTATAACATTTTTCAAAAAAATTATTTTTGCGTATTCGAACAAAATAGTTTATTTTATATTTTCCTTTCTTAAAAGTTTTCAATTTATTGTATACTGTATTTAACAAAACCTTTTAATTTTTCTTTGTAACTAATTTCGGTGCCATTTTAATAATGATATGAAGAATTATAATCTTTTAATAATTTTTCTAAAATATGTTAACCACTTATAATTTCCTTGAAGACTGAATTTCTTCCACATTTTATTTATTAATGTTCTGTTAAATCTTTCAACTATAGAAGCTTTCATATTTGAATATGTATGAAAATGGTTAATGTTAAAGTCATTTATTAAGTTTTTGATATTATTATTAAAAAATTCTTTTCCTTGATCAGTATTAAGATTTTTTGGACATTTATTTTTGTTTAATCTTTTTGAATGCATTTGTATTATCAATGCCCAATTTGGTTTTTACGGGTAGAGCATAAGCGTATTTTGAAAATGCATCAACTACTGTCATCATATATTTATAACCTTTATTCGATTTGTATCTAAAATACTTTTTTGAATAAAACGACGTCGTTGAAAGTTTTTTCTAGCTTGACGATGAAGTTCAGTAACAAGATTTTCTTTACTCGTATATTACGAGGGCAGATCAATAAGTCCGTGGCTTTTAGAATGAAACACAGTTTTTTTGCAAAAAAAAAAAAAAATTATTTAATTATACGATGAAATAACAATATTAACCAATCACAAAACAGGGGTGTTTTTTGACAAATTTAATTTATTCACCATGTTTACTAATTTATAATGGATATTAACATAATGTTGCTATCAGATATATAATAAAATCAAAAATTAAAATTAAAAAATCACAATTCCAAAAGTTCTGTAGTATTCTTTAAACATTTTAAAATAATAAAATGAAAGTTAACATTGTTTTAATCAAATTTTAAATCAAATATTGCTATTGGTGTCTCTCTTCCTCTAAAGTTGATAGTCCAACTCAGTTCATTCATCACTGTTAAAAAGGCTCTTGATTTAATAATGCTTTATTTAGTCTCGGTGGAAAATAAAACCATTTGTTATTATCCAAATATACAGATATTTTAAATCCATAAATTGTATCTTTCCATTGAAATTTCACAACTTTTAAATTCTCATATTGTGGTAAGTCATCTATTTTTATATATTCACACTTGAGCAATATTAATTATTTCCTGATAACTCAAAAAAAAAGAAAAAAAAATAAGTTATTAAATGAATAAAAATACATATACATAGATATTTAAAAAAAAAATCTTACCATCTTAAAGATTGTTAATTGAGCTGTGTTAATTTCATGAATATAATCGTTCGAAGTCAATCATTGTCTTTTTGTATTATTTTCCGCATTTGAGTAGAAAATTATATTACTTAAGTAGCATGAGAACTAATCATTTTCAACTTTAAATATATAAAAGTCCTACATGATCATTAAAGGGATCAATAGTGTTGTCCGTCCCTTCATATAAAATAATTATTGCATGGAATGCATATTTTTATATTTCAATGGAAACGAACAGACAAACAGATTTATACACATGAATGTGTAATATGATAAGCATAATTAACCTTAATTGTGTTTATGCGGACACATTTGATTATGTGATTTCACAATATCTTGAAACAAAAATTTATATATATATGTATCTATAAATCTGAACAGACACAAATTTATATACATAGCAGATGTATTTTAGTCAAATGTGTATAATATATAATCATCATGATATTAAAAGAGATATACAACTTCCTTTAATTATTCTCAAATATTCTTTACGATGAACATAAATATATTCTTATTAATATTCAATCACACCTGGAACATATATATATTTTGAAAAAAATAGTGAATAAATATGATGAACATTATTAGGATTGTGTTTAGTCAAATGAAAATATTACATGTGGACCAGAAATTTGTTCGTGTATGGATAGATAAAGGAAAGAAAAAGAAGCAAAAATATCTATAATATATCTAAATTTAAAAATTTTAATTTCAAATAAATAATATTATATTCTACCTTAAAAAATATATGTTTGATTACTAATTTTTTTTTATTTCAATGGTATATAAAATAATAAATTAGACGCATAACTTTTTTTTATTTACTTACAGTTGTTTTTTATAACCACAGAACATTATGAACTCAAAAAAGTTACGCCTCTAATTCTATCAGAGGGCGATACAAAAACATATTTAGGGATGCGAACATAAATATTAATTGTCAGAAGGCGATACAAAAAACATATTGTGGTATATCCATGAGTAATTCAAGGTTATTACTCATCGCCCAAATAGATTTAACAATTAAAACATTTTTTGTAACATAAGTAGCATAAATAATAGAACCAAGGTTATTATTTGTAATAAGCAAAAAGAAAAACAATTAAATAAATTTTAAGTATAAAAAAAAAATAAGAAAGACCCAAATGACAAAACAATATCGTATTGTATTCAAGTGGCGGTACGTTTACAGTCCATTTGAGACCTCACATGAAGGTGTACGATTACTGAATCGAAAACAATTGGGTCAACACATATGTCATTCAATATTATTAAGTTAGTGAAATGGTTAATTTTAAGGCAGTCTAAGTTCAGCAGTCTCGACAGAGAATTGAAAATAAATATTCAATATAAAAAGGGAAAGATTATGTTTTTTTAAAAATCGCAACAGAAGAATCTAAAATAAATATCCCAAATAAAATAAAGACTATGTTATGTTAAATAAGTGTACAAAATAAACGATGTAAAATAAATATACTAAATAAAAATAAAGATTAAATGTTTTATAATTAAACATGTGTAAGTGAACATTTTCTAAAAGTGAGTATCGAGAAACGTACACAAAGACGATAAGAAAAACCCACCAATTAAACATAAATTACAATATTATTGTACCTGAAAACTGCATTTAGGTAGGTGAACACGAATGTTAATTGTCAGCAGGTGATTCAAAAACACATTATTGTGCATGAAAACTGCATAAAAAAGTCTGCGAGATTGTTAAACAGGAAGCTCAACAATGTTTCGTATCGAAATACAGGGATGCTCAACGATGGGAAAACTGAGCCAAAAACTTTGTTTAAGCACAAATTTGTTTATTTATTTAGTTTGCTCTTTTGCAAACCCTAACCCTCTTTAAGGGTTAATTTCAAGTTTGAATCTATGTAAATACTCCCTACAAAGATGTTTACAAAAAGGAGTAAAACTTAGATACTAACTTGTAATTAACCCTTAAAGAGGGTTAGGGTTTGCAAAAGGGCAAATTAAATATATAAGCAAATTTGTGCTTAAACATTGCCGGCACCTTGCAACACTAGACAAGGTTGCAACAAAAGTCTTAGATAGGTAAACAAGAGAGGTTACAAAAGTAAGTAAAGGTAAAATATAATAAATGTTATTTCCCTAATTTTAAATATTTCATATATATATATATAATTTTTTTTTTTATTTTTAAGGGACCAAACTAGTATCGACTGGGTTTTTTGATCAAGGCATCAGCTCGTCAAGGGATCAGACCAGCATAGACTGGAGCGGTCAAGGGACCGCGTTGATCCAAGGGGATCGGGTTTGACCCAAGTGTGTCATTGATCCAAGGGGATCATAGGTCCAAGGGGACCTGTTCCCTAAATGCCAGAAATGACCCAACCAAAAATGGTATATTGTGCCATCGGAAGACCCGGTCTCGAATATATTTCTATTTCACAATACAATCACAAAAACAGCGTAACATGTGAGCCGTAAGACAAATCGGTGTGACTTGTGATTGTATTGGTGAAAAAATTATGACATAAAATTGTTTCAGCTAATTTAACAACCCTTTGCTGTAAAACGTTAAAAATTTCACAATATAAACGTATAACATATACATAATTCAACAACCCCAGAAGTATCACCAGACCCCTGCAGTTGTTTGTTATAAGTGATACATACATGACGCTTTCTGTTTGATTTTAAGAAAGTGACATAAAAAAATCTTTAATTACTAGATGATTACACGTCTCCCCTGAGACCGGACTCACATGATTTTTTTTTTTTTTGTATCATCTTGCTCTTGATTTAAGTTCAATATATTTTTATCAGGTTTAACATCAGTCGAGGCTTGATGTTGTTGTAAATCACGTTTTTTACGTTTTATAATATTTGATATATCTGCTTCATTATTATTTTGTAAAGAATATGAAATATCTGATAGTCCAACTACCAACGCACAGTGGCGCCATTTGAGTTTTTTCGTTGCAAAAATCATATCTTTTGAACCGAATAACATAATTGAACAGTTTAAACAGCATATGATAGATAACTGTTCAGCCTATGAAATGAGCGTTCGGAAAGGGTGCTACGCTTTGTAGGGGCCTACTTATGGGTTATCAAAGTTAAAATTTTTAGAAAAATCAATTTTATGGTAACTAAAAAAAAATATTTTTACATTTTTAGATTGTTTTTATTTTTTTTCTTTAGGGTTTTATGTTTTAAATTATTACCCAACAAATTAAAAAAAAATTACTTCTTTTTTAAATTTATTTTTTAAATTTTCTGTAAAATATTCATCACAATTCGTAAGAGAAGGTATATCTAAAAGACTAATCATTTCTAAACTATAATTATTTTCTAACTCTATTCGTGACTTCACATGCCGCAGGGAAGAAATAAGTGGATCGGAAGATGCTGCCAACATGTTGAATAGGTCCTCATTTTGCCTTACCCTTGATGCTTTGAATGTGTTCTGCAATCTATATTTTTTATAAAATTTGTTAAGAGACTCCTGTGCTTCTTCAGAAAGCTCTCCAATTGGCAAAGACTGGTACTCAATTATATCTTTGCCATGCGCCAATATTTTATGGACGGTCGGGGTCAACTTCTTCTGTGGATACATTTCTGCTAAAAGAGATGCAGTTTTCGATGCATATTCTCCATATTTTGTAGAATTGACATTTTCTTTGCAGTTTAAAACATTCAAGATCGTTCCCAATCTTTTCACGATTTGATAGTCAATTCCAGTGATTCTAGCTACTGCCTCATCATTTTCAAAAAAATCTCCTAGAAGTGTTTCCATCGTTTGAGTTACCGTATCCGTGCTTGGGACAGTCTACTTTTAGTCCAACTTGTTTAAAAAAAGCATCCTGTATTTGCTTCTTTCTGATCTTTTCCTTATCCTTTATTGATGTATTTTCATCGAAGTTTTCCTCCTCTTGTGGTAGGGTATACGCCAGTTTTAGCAAGAACTCCGAATTCTCGATTTTTATACGGCGGAACCTCTTATTTTGTGAGGTTCGGTAAAAAAATGCTGAAGCCAAAAAATGGTGGTGGTGGGTTCAGGTTTAACCGTCCCGCATTGGGGTCAAAGTTCAGGAAAATTTGGAAAAAATGTATAACAGTCCTCCTAACTACCAAGGGGTTGTCGTTAGGGGGTTGGGATGTATGGCAGACCTTCATGAATTTCTTTTGCCAACATTTTCTCCGAACATACTTACCCCCTTTCTCCACTCCTTCGGGGGGCTCCCGTACAAATTTTTAATTACCCCCTTATTACTCCGTATAATGTTCCCGAAGCCCTAACTTTACCAGGGTCACCCCTAGGGGGTTAGAATGTATGACGGATCTCCAGGAAAATCTTTTCCGAACATTTTCTTCGAACATACTTACCCCCTATTATCTCTCTTAGGGGGGCTCCCATACAAACTGCACCAAAACCCTCCCTCAATATGAGAAAAACCGCCCTACCTATCACGGAGTTGTCCCTAGGGGATTATGATGTATGGCGGACCTTTAAGGTTTTTTTTCCCCAATATTTTCTCCAAACATACTTACCCCCTACCTCCCCTCCTTATACCGGCTCCCATACAAAATGCACCAAATATTGGGATGAATCAAATCAATTTATTTTTATCGTGCGACGGATATTTCTTGCGATTGGCATCGACGACCTGAAGCAAGAATTGTTTCTCATTTTCGTTTCGACATAAAACATTGTTGTAATCCTGCATTAATTTGACACCTCTCTCTGCAGGTCTGCCATACATCCCAACCCCCTAACGACAACCCCTTGGTAGTTAGGAGGACTGTTGTACATTTTTTCCAAATTTTCCTGAACTTTGACCCCAATGCGGGACGGTTAAACCTGACCCCACCACCACCATTTTTTGGCTCCAGCATTTTTTTTACTGAACCTCACAAAATAAGAGGTTCCGCGATGTAAAAAAGTCGATACTAAGAATTTCCATATAACACTATTCCATAGCTAGTGCAATGGTGACATTCCATATTCGTAATTCTCCTCGTTTGTAGAATCGTTTAAATTACCAAAGTTCTTCTGACTCTTTTTGCAAATCGGGCATGACAATGTTGAGGTTGTTCCTGTCAGTTCGTTTACGACTTTTCCGTCAACCATGGTCAGGTGGAACCCGTAATATATTTTCCTTCTCCAATTTGCAGCTTTGTAGGCTTAATCTTGCTTATTTGTTCTTCATTGTCCTGCACCGTGGTCCTTATGAGTTCTGCCGATTCCCTTGCAAACTGAAACATTATTGGTCGGCAATAATGCACTGATGACGGACGTGGATTTTTCCAGTGTAGGGAAACATCAGATTTTAGCCGCAAAGGAACAACAGATGCCATAAACATATTTCCGTCCGATATTGTAGCGTCATCGGAAGATATCCTTCGCTTATAAACGCTTTGTCCGGATGATCCATCGCAGCCCCATTTGCTGATCAATGTTAGTTTCTCAGGAAGAATTTTCACCTCATTTTCAGGAAGACTCTCCAACAACCGTTTTGCTGTATGGCCCATGAGATCCTGCAGATTGGCTTTCACAGAGACTTCCGTAAACTCCGTATGCAGTGGTCGTGAACTTATTTTGGCTTGCGTAATATGCTTGTATCCTGGTAAAACGTCAGCCCCGTGTCGCATCAAGGATGCCCGTAGCATCTCATATTTTTCTTTGGAAAGTTGTAAGTCCATAAACAACGCCAAGGCTTCTTCGGAACCATACTTTTTAATGTGTGCGTTTGGGGGCGTTGGAATGCTTTCCTTAATCCTTTTTAGTCGCAGTGGGCTTGCATCAGCAACAGATTTTGTAATCTGCGACCTAACTCTTTCACTATCCTTTGTATATTTAATAGACAGCGCGTCCGATAAATGCTTCGTGGTCAAGTCATTGGTGGCATCGGCAAGTTTCCTCTTGTGAAAATTGAACACTCTCCAATACTTTTTTTTGGCCTTCCTTTTGCTCCTCTGGTTGATGTGGTGGGTTTATCTACTGCCACTATATCCAGGATGGTGTCTTAATTAAGCCAGTCCTCGTATTTGGAGTTGAAGTTCTGAATGGTTCGATTAGGTTTCACCCATTTTGTCTTAATATTTGCATATATCAGATAAAAATTATTTTTTATAATTTCGCTTCTCTCAATATTTCCGTATAAGCTATCAAGTTCTTCTAAAGCAGCTTCCGTGAAAAACTTTGGTGTGGTTGACCTTCTAAACAAATAATTTTAAATTGTTCAACGCCATGTTTTCAGTACTTCAATTGTTTAACGCGATGGTTTCAGTACTTGTTGCGCCAACTTTCAGTCGTAGACTAATCCAGGCATTATGCTTATTTTGCAATATATAGGCTTATGCTACCATGCCTAAAAATTTACCTGTTCCCTGCATACATATGGATTTAGGCTGAATTATGCAATTTTGATATTATGCTCGTGTCTAAATAAGATTTGTGCCTACCTGTCAATATTGTTCTTGACCATTTGTACTCCAAAGTAATTTTTAAGTGAGCTGCGTACCTGCGAATTTCAATGAGTAGTTTTTTGTGCATCCTGTGTCTGTAACAGAATATTGGGAGTAGACTTTGGCAGAGGCTCACAGGTAGACAACCGACTTAAAATGCAATTTTCAAACTATTGGATCAAACTACTGTCAGTCAAAACATGTAAGGGATGCACGCCATACAATTTCTGCAACCATGTCTTTTTAACCTTTTTTTCCTCTAGAAGCCAAACGGGCACGTACGGGCAGATAAAACCTTTTGAATTATGTAAAGAAATAATCAAAGAACATGTTTTGCAAATATGGCAAATATAGAAAAATACAGATTTTTTTTATTTTCCGTCAAAATTGAAAAATAGTGAAAAAACGGATAGTTTTTAAATAGTGATTTACCAGGAGAAACACAAAGCAAACAGTTAATTTTTTTTCATCATTATACATTTAATAAATACATCAATCAATACAAACAAAAAACCTGAAATCGCAAAAAATTTACTAAAAATTGTGTGTTTTTTTGAAAACCGAAAGTCGGTCAACTTTGAACGGTTATATCTTCTAAACTAAAAATGTAATATTATTAAGAGTAGCATATTTGAAATCGTTGGAAAGTTTCCTATAACATGGGTTTATTCAAAACTTCGTCGGCGCACATAAAAATTTTGATTTTTGCAACCTCGTTTGCTCTACGGGCGCCACTGTGCAACGGTTCATTTAAATTTAATGTTGTTTTAATAAATTTGTAAAAGTATTTTGAGTATTTTTAAATAAATTTATTAAATCGTTACTTAACAAAGTAACATATATATTGGTTTGTTGTGAATTGGAACTCCTTTTTTTTTTTTTAAATGATTAATTAAATTATTTGATGTTCCTTATATACGACTTTTAAACCCTATACCACCATGTGGCTGACTTTGTGCTGTTGTTTGTAACAACTAACAAGTAAGAAAATTATAGTCGGTCTAGACCGACTATACGATACCCTATACCATGCCCTATCACTTAGGCCCAACTAACTGGACATAGAAAATAAGCAAAAACCAAATTTGAGTCTGATTTTTATTAATTTTTTTGGCTGAAGATATGAAAAAGTTCATATCGGATGCTATATCTATATGGGGACTAGGTCCAAAAATGGACCGATCCTAATTATGTTTACTAAAGTCTCTTGTATTTTGCAAAAATATATACAAACAAAATCTGAGAAGAATCAGTGCAATATTTTTGTTTTTTAATAGATTTAAGTGCAGATCGGGAAGCAGCTCTATATGGGGCCAAAGGGATCATATTTGGACTACTCATTAATGGACGTAATGAACGCATACAAAACCCAGTTTGAGTAAGATCTATATGACAATTTGGATCTTATGGCAATTTATGTCGATTTCATATGGGTAATTTGTATGGGGGCTAGGTCTGAACATGGACCGATTCTCACCAATTTCAATAGCGTTCATCCCATGGCCGATAGAAGCTTATATACCAAATATATTCATATTTGCGACCTGCAGTTTGATTACAAGCTTTACATGGACACACAGACGGACGGACGGACGGACGGACGGACATTGTTAAATCAACTCAGAAAGTGATTCTGATTCGATCGGTATAATTAAAGATGGGTCTAGGTCAAATATTTTTGGTTGTTACAAACAGCAGCACAAAGTCATTATACCCAAACCACATAGCCCCCATACAAATTACCCATATGAAATCGACATAAATTGCCATAAGATCCAAATTGTCATATAGATCTTACTCAAATTGGGTTTGTATGCGTTCATTACATTCACTAATTAGTAGTCCAAAAATGATCCCTTTGACCCCATATAGAGCTGCTTCCCGATCTTCACTTAAATCTATTAAAAAACAAAAATATTGCACTGATTCTTCTCAAATTTTGTTTGTACATATTTTTGCAAAATACAAGAGACTTTACCAAACATGATCAGGATCGGTCCATTTTTGGACCTAGTCCCTTTATAGATATAGCATCCGATATGAATTTTTTCATATCTGCAGCCAAAAAAATTTAAAAATAAAAATCCCACTCAAATTTGGTTTTTGCTTATTTTCAATGTCCAGTTAGTTGGGCCTATGAGATAGGGTTTCTAAACGCATGGTATAGGGTATCGTATAGTCGGTCTAGACCGACTATAATTTTCTTACTTGTTTTATATTTTCCTTTCTTAAAAGTTTTCAATTTATTGTATACTGTATAAGTGACTTTACCAAATATGGTACGATATGAACTTTTTCATATTTGCAGCCAAAAAAAATTAATAACAATGCTACTCAAATTTGGTTTATGCTTATTTTTTATATCGAATTAGTTGGACCGTAGAGATAGGGTCTCTAAACCATGGTCTAGACCGACTATGATTTCTTACTTGTTTTTTTCTGTATTTATTTTTTTAAATCATTTTTATTTATCCATGAGTTATATTCCTTACCGAAACCCAGCCATTTAACAAAGAGTTTATTTCTATATCTCTTGATATATTTTTTCAATCAAATATATATGTGGAGTTTTAGTTTTCATCAATTCTTCTTCGTAAAATACTCCTTTAATTATGTTTTTATTAAGATCTTCCAGCTGATAAGTTACGGGATTTGTTATAAAAAATTTATTAATTGCGCTGACCAATTTGGTGTATAACATTTTTCAAAAAAATTATTTTTGCGTATTCGAACAAAATAGTTTATTTTATATTTTCCTTTCTTAAAAGTTTTCAATTTATTGTATACTGTATTTAACAAAACCTTTTAATTTTTCTTTGTAACTAATTTCGGTGCCATTTTAATAATGATATGAAGAATTATAATCTTTTAATAATTTTTCTAAAATATGTTAACCACTTATAATTTCCTTGAAGACTGAATTTCTTCCACATTTTATTTATTAATGTTCTGTTAAATCTTTCAACTATAGAAGCTTTCATATTTGAATATGTATGAAAATGGTTAATGTTAAAGTCATTTATTAAGTTTTTGATATTATTATTAAAAAATTCTTTTCCTTGATCAGTATTAAGATTTTTTGGACATTTATTTTTGTTTAATCTTTTTGAATGCATTTGTATTATCAATGCCCAATTTGGTTTTTACGGGTAGAGCATAAGCGTATTTTGAAAATGCATCAACTACTGTCATCATATATTTATAACCTTTATTCGATTTGTATCTAAAATACTTTTTTGAATAAAACGACGTCGTTGAAAGTTTTTTCTAGCTTGACGATGAAGTTCAGTAACAAGATTTTCTTTACTCGTATATTACGAGGGCAGATCAATAAGTCCGTGGCTTTTAGAATGAAACACAGTTTTTTTGCAAAAAAAAAAAAAAATTATTTAATTATACGATGAAATAACAATATTAACCAATCACAAAACAGGGGTGTTTTTTGACAAATTTAATTTATTCACCATGTTTACTAATTTATAATGGATATTAACATAATGTTGCTATCAGATATATAATAAAATCAAAAATTAAAATTAAAAAATCACAATTCCAAAAGTTCTGTAGTATTCTTTAAACATTTTAAAATAATAAAATGAAAGTTAACATTGTTTTAATCAAATTTTAAATCAAATATTGCTATTGGTGTCTCTCTTCCTCTAAAGTTGATAGTCCAACTCAGTTCATTCATCACTGTTAAAAAGGCTCTTGATTTAATAATGCTTTATTTAGTCTCGGTGGAAAATAAAACCATTTGTTATTATCCAAATATACAGATATTTTAAATCCATAAATTGTATCTTTCCATTGAAATTTCACAACTTTTAAATTCTCATATTGTGGTAAGTCATCTATTTTTATATATTCACACTTGAGCAATATTAATTATTTCCTGATAACTCAAAAAAAAAGAAAAAAAAATAAGTTATTAAATGAATAAAAATACATATACATAGATATTTAAAAAAAAAATCTTACCATCTTAAAGATTGTTAATTGAGCTGTGTTAATTTCATGAATATAATCGTTCGAAGTCAATCATTGTCTTTTTGTATTATTTTCCGCATTTGAGTAGAAAATTATATTACTTAAGTAGCATGAGAACTAATCATTTTCAACTTTAAATATATAAAAGTCCTACATGATCATTAAAGGGATCAATAGTGTTGTCCGTCCCTTCATATAAAATAATTATTGCATGGAATGCATATTTTTATATTTCAATGGAAACGAACAGACAAACAGATTTATACACATGAATGTGTAATATGATAAGCATAATTAACCTTAATTGTGTTTATGCGGACACATTTGATTATGTGATTTCACAATATCTTGAAACAAAAATTTATATATATATGTATCTATAAATCTGAACAGACACAAATTTATATACATAGCAGATGTATTTTAGTCAAATGTGTATAATATATAATCATCATGATATTAAAAGAGATATACAACTTCCTTTAATTATTCTCAAATATTCTTTACGATGAACATAAATATATTCTTATTAATATTCAATCACACCTGGAACATATATATATTTTGAAAAAAATAGTGAATAAATATGATGAACATTATTAGGATTGTGTTTAGTCAAATGAAAATATTACATGTGGACCAGAAATTTGTTCGTGTATGGATAGATAAAGGAAAGAAAAAGAAGCAAAAATATCTATAATATATCTAAATTTAAAAATTTTAATTTCAAATAAATAATATTATATTCTACCTTAAAAAATATATGTTTGATTACTAATTTTTTTTTATTTCAATGGTATATAAAATAATAAATTAGACGCATAACTTTTTTTTATTTACTTACAGTTGTTTTTTATAACCACAGAACATTATGAACTCAAAAAAGTTACGCCTCTAATTCTATCAGAGGGCGATACAAAAACATATTTAGGGATGCGAACATAAATATTAATTGTCAGAAGGCGATACAAAAAACATATTGTGGTATATCCATGAGTAATTCAAGGTTATTACTCATCGCCCAAATAGATTTAACAATTAAAACATTTTTTGTAACATAAGTAGCATAAATAATAGAACCAAGGTTATTATTTGTAATAAGCAAAAAGAAAAACAATTAAATAAATTTTAAGTATAAAAAAAAAATAAGAAAGACCCAAATGACAAAACAATATCGTATTGTATTCAAGTGGCGGTACGTTTACAGTCCATTTGAGACCTCACATGAAGGTGTACGATTACTGAATCGAAAACAATTGGGTCAACACATATGTCATTCAATATTATTAAGTTAGTGAAATGGTTAATTTTAAGGCAGTCTAAGTTCAGCAGTCTCGACAGAGAATTGAAAATAAATATTCAATATAAAAAGGGAAAGATTATGTTTTTTTAAAAATCGCAACAGAAGAATCTAAAATAAATATCCCAAATAAAATAAAGACTATGTTATGTTAAATAAGTGTACAAAATAAACGATGTAAAATAAATATACTAAATAAAAATAAAGATTAAATGTTTTATAATTAAACATGTGTAAGTGAACATTTTCTAAAAGTGAGTATCGAGAAACGTACACAAAGACGATAAGAAAAACCCACCAATTAAACATAAATTACAATATTATTGTACCTGAAAACTGCATTTAGGTAGGTGAACACGAATGTTAATTGTCAGCAGGTGATTCAAAAACACATTATTGTGCATGAAAACTGCATAAAAAAGTCTGCGAGATTGTTAAACAGGAAGCTCAACAATGTTTCGTATCGAAATACAGGGATGCTCAACGATGGGAAAACTGGGCCAAAAACTTTGTTTAAGCACAAATTTGTTTATTTATTTAGTTTGCTCTTTTGCAAACCCTAACCCTCTTTAAGGGTTAATTTCAAGTTTGAATCTATGTAAATACTCCCTACAAAGATGTTTACAAAAAGGAGTAAAACTTAGATACTAACTTGTAATTAACCCTTAAAGAGGGTTAGGGTTTGCAAAAGGGCAAATTAAATATATAAGCAAATTTGTGCTTAAACATTGCCGGCACCTTGCAACACTAGACAAGGTTGCAACAAAAGTCTTAGAT
This sequence comes from Cordilura impudica, assembly GCA_963682025.1. Classification (NCBI taxonomy): domain Eukaryota; kingdom Metazoa; phylum Arthropoda; class Insecta; order Diptera; family Scathophagidae; genus Cordilura; species Cordilura impudica. The sequence goes on from CAVMKG010000830.1 coordinate 86,879, forward strand.
AGGTAAACAAGAGAGGTTACAAAAGTAAGTAAAGGTAAAATATAATAAATGTTATTTCCCTAATTTTAAATATTTCATATATATATATATAATTTTTTTTTTTTATTTTTAAGGGACCAAACTAGTATCGACTGGGTTTTTTGATCAAGGCATCAGCTCGTCAAGGGATCAGACCAGCATAGACTGGAGCGGTCAAGGGACCGCGTTGATCCAAGGGGATCGGGTTTGACCCAAGTGTGTCATTGATCCAAGGGGATCATAGGTCCAAGGGGACCTGTTCCCTAAATGCCAGAAATGACCCAACCAAAAATGGTATATTGTGCCATCGGAAGACCCGGTCTCGAATATATTTTCCTCTTAATAATCTGAGGGTTGACTTCAGGTCCTAAGACCAAAGCTACCGGCTCAGATATGTTAAAACGGGAGTTCGCCAACTGGAACCCGGCAAAATGTTCCCGTTTAGAATCTGAAACAGACTCGGAAGGAGTCTTATCACCGCGCATCTGAGTTACTTTCGCAGTGAACAAAATTCGTTGTATGGGATCAAACGACGAACCGACAGTTAATCTACAATATCTAATATTGTCCATATTAGATACGGGCAGCCGTAATTGATGGCCCAAGGATTCGCATATGTAGCAAATGATACAGCAAGGGTCCAAAGCTGCTCGTATCGGAATGGAGTTTTTCGGTAAGATGAGTCTGATCAATCCAGTGGGGAAAACGTGACGACATGACGACATGACAAGTTCAGAAAGCGAACGACGACGGAGGGTATATGGTAGTAGTGGTTTTACTAGGCCATGGTACGAGCGGGCCAGAAGGAGGCTTTTTCGAGGAAGAAGCCGCAGAGCGAGGTAATTGTTTCTTCTTTGAACCAGAGTACATAGAACGATCGGATTTAAAAGTTCTCGTGGAATCATTTGTAGAGTGCGAATACGCCAAACAGCGTGTTGAAGAATCACCAAATCACCATTCGCAACTTCCGCTCATGGCTCAATCGTAGAAATTTTCGACAATTCCGCAATGGATGTCTACCACTACATACCCTTCACTGACAATTAATGATTTCGGGACTCATTTTCGATCTCGAGGTTGAATTGAAACTTGAATTTCGCGTTCCGGATTTTGGCATTTATACCATTTATGCAAATTAATCAAGTATTCCTTGATATATCTAAATTTAAAAATTGTAATTTCAAATAAATAAAATTATATTGTACCTTAAAAAATATATGTTTGATTACTAAATTTTTTTTATTTCAATAGTATATAAAATAATAAATTAGACGCATAACTTTTTTTTATTTACTTACAGTTGTTTTTTATAACTACCTCATCCTGTTATATATGGTAGAACATTATGAACTCAAAAAAAGTTATGCCTCTAATTCTATCAGAGGGCGATACAAAAACATATTTAGGTATGCGAACATAAATATTAATAGTTAGAAGGCGATACAAAAAACATATTATTGTACCTGAAAACTGCATTTAGGTAGGTGAACATGAATGTTAATTGTCAGCAGGTGATTCAAAACCACATTATTGTGCATTAAAACTGCATAAAAAAGTCTGTGAGATTGTTAAACAGGAAGCTCGAGGTTGAATTGAAACTTGAATTCCGCGTTCCGGATTTTGGCATTTATACCTTTTATGCAAATTAATCAAGTATTCCTCTTTCCACAAAAATTTTGAGAAATAGATTTAATTCTTCTAAATCTATTAACTAAACTTATAGGCATTTTACTAACTTTAGGCTCAGGGGGAGTAAGAATTGGAGAACCAATTAAAAAATGACCAGGAGTTAGAGCAACAGGGTCTTGAGGGTTTTCCGTCATAGGGCAAATAGTGCGCGAATTAAGGCACGCTTCTATTCTCGCAAGCAGTGTCGCGAATTGCTCAAATGTAAATTTAAAAGATTGAGTTTCTATTCGGAAATAAAATTTGAACCTCTTCACACCGGCTTCCCATAGGCCACCCATATGAGGTGCACCTGTGGGGATAAAACGCCAAGTGAGACCCTGAATTGCATACGTAGAAAACGTAGTGGTCTGACTATCTTCAAGAAAAGCCTTAAAGTCGTTCTCCAATTCACGAGACGCGCCTACAAAATTTGTACCATTATCCGAAATTATTGTAATTGGACAACCCCGGCGTGAGATAAATCTCTGAAATGCTGCTAAGAAGGTAGCCGCAGACAAATTAGAATTTGCCTCCAGATGTATAGCTCTTGTAGAAAAGCATACAAAAACACAAACATAACCTTTTGTTATCTTACAAGCTTTACCAGTGAAACTTTTAATATCGAAGGGACCTGCGAAATAAACACCAGTTGTAGTAAACGGTATATCAAGTAAAGTCCTTTCAGTACGAAAGAGATGGGGACTTAACTGAACGACCATTTAGTCTCATCACGCCATCGTTGTCCAGAAATGGATTGAATGGAATCAAAAAACTTTTCCAATTTAGGGGTTTTTTTCTCCAAAAGACATTTATATTCATCAACAAAACGACACTTTTGAGAGATCATGGCTAAACGTTATTTAGTCCTTTTCATCTCGATACTACAAAGAATAGTGTCTTCATACAAATTACAGTTTGATTTATGGGATAGATGACAATTATAGAAAAATCACAAAATATAAGAAATGACGCGAAGCGTTTTATCAAGACGAGAATAATTATCAAGAATATCGATAAAACCGTTATCTCCTTTCGTGTTCGTAAAGAACGAAGCATGAGTTTTAACTTTATGACACTCAATATCAGTGTCAAGACGAGAAATATCAGAGATATTCCATTGCGTTTCTTCTTGGCGTAGCCATTTTGTCCATGTCACCATAGGTCATTATCTGACAGCTCCGAAGGAGAAATACCACAAGTGCCCAAATCGGCAGGATTATCCTCAGATCGTACGTGATACCAATTATGCTGACCGACATTTTCCTGAATTCTGCACACCCTGTTTGCAATAAATGTGGTCCAAGAACAAGCATCCTTTTTTAACCAAGCAAGGACGATCGTAGAGTCAATCCAGCAATAGACTTGGTTAAGTCGTATATCGATTTCGCTCAGTATTGTCTTCAAAAGTTTTGACGCCAAAACTTCTCCGCAAAGTTCAAGTCGCGGTATCGAAATTGATTTTATATGTGCCACTTTAGTTTTGCAAGATAATAAGTGGGTATATATATCGCCTTTGGGGGTTTCGATGCGGATATAAATTACCCCCGCGTATGCCTTTCAGAGGCATCAGAAAAGACGTGAGGTTCAACGGAAAAATCAGGGGTGTAATGAATCCAGCGTGGAATTCGTATATTGTTGACTTCGTGATATGAAGTAACAAACTTTTGCCACTCGTTTTCCGTAGAAAGTGGTAGAGAATCATCCCAAACTTTCCGAATAATCATTTTTGCGACTACAACAACTGGGCCTAGCTAACACTCACAAACAAATTTGCAATCATAGATAAACTCTTTTCGTGTGACTCGATTTATGTGAAATAGGATTCACACTAAAGTAAAAGAGTCCAGTTGAGCCTTCCATTGAATACCCAAAGTTTTAGAGCTACTTGATTCCACAAAGGTCAAAACTTTAGCATGTGACGGTGATCTTTTTTGCTCTGCACTGTAACAAAAGAATTTCTGTTACAAGCAGAATAAGAAAGAAAAAAAAAATAATAATAACCTTGATCTTGGAATTATTTTCAAGTTCAAGTATGTACCTATAAACAACACCTTATATGGTATTTTTTTGGCAAACTGATTTATGTGTTTTTTTCTCTTCATTGGTTATATGAAATCATGAACACATTCATATGCAATCATGCTGGTCAAACCACGTATTTTCTTGTATTGATCTCACTTGCTCTCATAGTCATATATGAGTGTGAGTGTTATAAATACTAGAGATTATTATGAATGCATATGAATGTTCTCATTGAATTGGTGGTGATTTTGTTTGTTTAATAAACAGGTTTTTATCTGTAGAGATAATGAATGAAGGAAAAAGATTAGCTTAAATAAAAAGTCATTTTATAATGAAAGGGGAGTTGAATTTGGTTTATTGTGAAGAACGGTTAAGAATTTAAATTAAAAACGTAGTTTTAAATAAATAAAAAAAAAAAAAGGTTTAAGTTAATTTAAAGAAACGTACAGTGGAAGTTTTGTTTTTTTGAAAAGAAAGGTTGAAGAAAACCTTAAAACTTAAAATTAAAAAAAAATATAGTCTAAGAAAGTTAGAAAGTAAAATTAAAAGTAAAGTTAAAATAAAATTAATATAAAGTTAATATATAAAAGAAAATAAATGGAAAATAAAATATTAAATTAAAATTTAAAATCAAATTAATGTTAAGAAAAGAACAGAATGTTTAAAAAAAAAAATTATTAATGTTTAAGAACTAAAGAAATGGTAGAAGAACCTTTTTAAAGAAACTAAAATCAAATTATATTTAAGAACTTAAATACTGGTTTACTGGTTTAAAAAAAAATAAATAATTGAAAATAATATAAAAAATATAAAACAACAGAAGTTGATTAAACAAATTGTGTATTGAAATCAACTACAATATCATCATTAATCATCATATTGCGAGACACAACCACGGCGTCCAGCGACAGCAGCAATAAGGCGGTAATTTTTATTTAATTTCTTCCAAAAAAAAAAAAAAAAAAAAATATTTGTCCAAATTAAAATTTTTGGGAAATATAAATATTTTCTAAGTTTAAAAGTTTTATTAAATTTAAAAATTTTACTAAATTAATAAAATTTTGCTATAAATAAAATTTTTCTATAAATAAAATTTTTCTATATATAAAATTTTTCTAAATGTAAAAATTTTCTAAATATAAAATTTTTCTAAATATAAAATTAGCTAAATCTAAAATTTTTCTAAATATAAATTTAAAATTAAAATGTATCGTAAACATAAATTTAAACTAAAATTTTTCCAAATATAAATTTAAAATTAAAATGTTTCGTAAATATGAATTGATATTAAAATTTTTCTAAATGTAAATTTAAAATTAAAATGTTTCGTAAACATAAATTTAAACTAAAATTTTTCCAAATATAAATTTAAAATTAAAATTTTTCGTATATATGAATTGATATTAAAATTTTTCTAAATTTAAAAATTTTCCTAAATTTAAAATTTCCTAAATTTAAAATTTTCCTAAATTTAAAATTTCCCTAAATTTAAAATTTCCCTAAATTTAAAATTTTGCTAAAACAAATTTTGCTAAAATTTAAAATTCTTCTAAAATTAAAATTAAGCTATATTTAAAAATTTTCCTAAAAATTTAAAATGTTTCTAAAATTAAAATGTTTGCTAGAATTAATTTAAAAATTAAATAACCTTAAAATGCAGGTCAAATAAAAATTTTATATATAAACCAATGTAGAAAACCAAACCAAACCAAAATCTTATCATTGAAGTGGGTTACCTCCAAGTAAGATGGAGTCGAGGTAACATGGTAGGGAGGGCATAAGGGGCATAACATCCAGTCCCCAATCCCAAGGTAAGTATGGCCATCCGTCCCATTTAGCGTCCGATTTTTTGACAGTTGTTTTTTTAATCGCACGTGAAAATCTGTAGTGCGGTTTCCCTGGGCCTGAGCAAGACCCCACCCATCCGGCGAGCTAGGCCCCTACGCCAGCACGAGCGACCAGCAAAGGCTCAGGGAAACGGAAGCGGATCTTCCACCAACGCCGCACCATTACAAGCATCAACTAAATGTTCAGGAGGACATCTGTCCAAAATTGTTCGTTCGTTAGATGTCCATTTTCGTAGTTCAGATTTAGCAGAAGACAAAGCTGCGATAAGTTGTTCACGAGCGATCAAAGCAGTTGAAATGTCGTGAGTCCCTGTCAAAACGTCAACGTATATACATTTCCGTAAAATGTGTGATGCTAAAGGGTACTCAGCCTCAAAATCGTCTGCTAAATGTAACAATGTCCAAATGGCAAGATAAGGAAGGCAGTTTACGCCAAAAGTCACTGTTTGCAACTCATAGTCCTTAACGTCCTCCGTGGGAGAATCTCGAACTAAGATACGTTGAAAAGGAGTATGAGTAGCATCAGCCATAATTTGTCTGAACATTTATGTAATGTCACAATTAAAAACAAATTTAAAGAGTTGCCATCTTAAAATTAGAAGGACTAAGTCTGACTGTAAACTAGGTTCAACGTAAAGACAGTCGTTAAGACTATTCCCGTTCGAAGTTTTGTTAGAGGCATTGAAAACGACTCTTAACTTTGTGGTCTTTCATTCAGGCTTAACGACTGGATGATGTGGCAAGTAACATATGGTCTAGGTCCAAATATTCGTTAACGATGCTATCATACAATTCATTAATCTCAGGTCTTCGTAAAAGAGAGGATTCAGTGCGATGATATTGTTTGAGAACATTCGGTCGAGATAAACCTAGATTTAAGTGTTGAAGAAATTCAGGCTTGAAAGGAAGGGTCACAATGTATCGACCATCAGAACCTCGACGTGTAGTCTTTCTATAATTTTCCTCACAAATTTTATCAAAAGTTGAAAAAATTTTCCTTTTCGGATTTTCCTCAAGTTCCAAAAATCTGAAAAGATTTCTATTCAGGTAATCCTCTTCCAAAAAATCAACTTTAGTCGAATAGACTTGAACTTGGGAACGACAAATTGGACCAGTAATAATCCAACCGGAAGGTTGGGCAAATTGTTCTAAGATGAGAAGGAATTACACATGAAGAATAATTGCCCGATATTTTAGATAAAACAAGAGCATTAGTTTCCACTACAATGGATGAATCAATAGGATTACCAATTTGAAGAAAATAAAGTTTTCTAGAGGTAGCAGAGACAGCTTGATTAACACCTGAGCATTCGTAGAATGCGTCGAAAGTGTGAAGCGATTTTGCAATCATTCACAAATGAACGAAGCTTCAGAAGCCGGGTCAATAATGGCCCGAGCTGGATATGTCGTACCCTGGTCAATAATATTCACCATTGCTGTCCACAAAACCACAGTCCTATCTTGTGAGGTATGTAATACCTGCCATTTAAAAGGAGCTGTGGCATTGTTGCTATTTGACGAAGAAGGGAAAGAATTCTTGAGTGTGGAATTGGTAAGTCGATTAGAATTAGAATTAGAATTATGATCTCCCCTAACTGAACTGTCAGATTTAGGCAACTCCCATTTGATGAGAAAGCAGCATTAGAATGATGGGCTTTAATTTTATGTTCAGAATCCTTTTTTGTTAGTTCTGAACTTCTAACCCGCATTAGTAAATGGGCACAACCACCACAGAACCAAATGGTACAAACGTTCAATATTGCTTAAGCAAGAATTACTTATGTATACCGCGGTAAAAATATTCCTAAAAGTGGGCCAAGAAGGATAGTCACCTTCGAAAATGTCTGCATCGCACGGCGGCAGAGTCAAATTATGGCAGAATTTATCAGAAGAATTTAAGTGTACAGGCAGAGACTGTTCCTTCGATTTTGCCTTGGATTTGAAATTGTGCAATTTCTCGTTTATCATTGCTTAACAATTAAAGTACGCGTTAAATGTGGCCTCCTATTTTGATTCAGCAGCATCAACATTTTCGGGTTCCGCGTCTTGAGTATTTTCAAGATGATTAGGTTAGGTTAGGTAAGGTTTGAAGTGGCTGCTAATCTAAAGGAAAGGCACATTAGACTCTAGGGTCCATTGTGATACCACGAGACGAATAGGTGTTCCCCTCAGTCCCCATCGTAGAACCAGTTTGAGCTCTTGATGAAGCCCCTGATATGTGAAATTTCTACATTTGAGAGATCAGATAGATCGTGAAGAAACGGCGATCCCACTGTTCGAAGTTTCGTTCTGGAGAGCGCCGGGCAATAGCAAAGGAAGTGTTCTATGCTCTCCACCTCCTCCACATACATGCAGCTACGACAGAAGTCATTTGACGAGACCCTGAGACGTTCATCGTGTCTCCCTATGAGGCAGTTCCCAGTGATAACTCCCCACGGGGGAGTGATAGTAGCGCACTAGTGCGCTTATGATTCAGAGCTTGGCAGATTTGTCTCATGATCCTGCACGTTTATCCATTAGCCCATCTGTTGTCCGTTATGAAAGCGGTGTGAAGCCGAAGTTCCAGCGTGCACGATTCTAGGGGTGTACCAATTGTGACGACTCCTATAACCAAAGGCCCTACCTTTTAGGAAACCATGCTACCTTTTACCGACCGTGCTCAGGGAAAATGGGGTGGTGTTCTTGTCTCCTTCGAGGTAGATTGTGAGTCGAAAACAATAAAAAAAAGGTAGCTAAATAAGAAAACTCGAAAACTGACCAAGAGAAAAGAGAAAACTAAAGGAATGAAATATAAGAAAGGAAATGAAAATGAATTTAATGTGAAGCTAGAGAAGAGGTTAAGATGTTAGTAAACCACTTTATTCTTTACCCGCCCATGACCTATGCTATTCGTTTAATTTATTTGCTTTTTTACCGAACAGCCCATTACTGAGCCTAACCGCAAGTATCTACATGTTTCGTGAAATAATTAGAAAATTAATTAAAAATTCATATCAATAATTAATTTATTAGAACTGATTTTTAACGAAAATTAATTTATAATGTATTATAGACATATTAAAAATTTGAAAATCAAATGTCACCCCAAAAAAAATGATTAATAAAATTTTAATTTTTTATGAAAGAATAAAAAAAAGTAGCATATGAAATATTGTGTGTATATATTTATGTATATGTTTGAAATTGTGTATTTATATGTTATTAACATTTTGTTTTATTTTTTTTTTTATTTTTGTATTAAGTTTTAATTAATTTTTGTCTGTTAATAAAATAAATTAACAGAAATTAAAAACATTGTTTTATGTTATATATACTTTTACAAATAATAATTTTAAAATAGACTCACCATTTCTTTTATATTTTCTTTAATTCCCACGCCGACTGCCGGCCTGAAGTCCACGGGTGTTTTGGGTTAATTATTAAAAAGAAATATATATCACTCAATATCGTGTATATAAAAATTTTGGATCAATTAAGTATAATGTTTTCTTGTCATATGTTTGTTGTTATATATATTTATGTTTCATGTTAAGATAAGGGTATGTATGACTATATGTGTGAATGTATTAGATGTATTTATGTTTGTATGTGTCGGTATGTATATTATGTAAGTGTACGAATTTAACACATATAAAAAAATATTAACTAAACAAACAAAATTAATTAATAAAAAAAAATTATATAAAATTACGTTTAAAATTAATTTTTAAAAGAAATATATAAATTAATTAAATCAAAAATGAGTAACACTTCGATTGGTTTCAGTTTGAAGAAAAAAATTGTGTCGTATAAACGCTGGACAAAAATGAAATCCGTCAACAATTGAATCTGCCAATGTTTTTCGTGGTTTCCTTGATTTGGATATATGGTGCATTTTTTTCGCCAAAAAAATTTAATTCCTCACGAAATAATAGTCGGATATCATATATATGAATCAATGCAGCCAAAAGAAAATTTTAAAGCTGGAAACCAATATAATTGATATAATTTAAGAAATTTGATAAAATTTATTAACGTATTACCTCCTTCAGTTCTCCGAATATTTCACCAAGCGCAAACAGAATTTAGCCCACGTAATACTATATATTTCCAATTATTATTATTTAATTATTGAATCTTTCCATTTTTTTCTTTTTCTCTTTGACTATTTCACCAAAAAAAACTTTTTAATTTCAATTTAAATCTGTTTCGTTTTTCTTCTTTCACACCAACTAGTCACTTAAAAAAATCAACTCTGAATGAAGTAAAACAAAAATTTAAACAAAAAAAAATAAAACATTCCAATGAAATTTCTGCCAGCAAATTTCAAAGCAATAGTGATTGAATTTGAAAAAGTCACTTCAAAATTTAAAATTTCAATGAAAAAAAAAAACAAAATTCAAACCAAAAAAAAAATTTCCACTGAAATTTCTGCCAGCAAATTTCCAAGCTATAGTGATTAAATTTGAATATTTGAAAATAAAACTTACACAGTAAAATTTAGAACAGTAAAACAAAAATGAATAAGAACAAGTTCTCACACAATACATTCCAAGTCCGCTGGAACCAGTAAGGTAGTGCCCTGTCTTGCCAGCTCATCAGCTTTACAGTTTCCCTGTATATTTCTGTGCCCTGGGACCCATATGAGTCTGATGTCGATCTGCTTGGCCATCTCATTATAGACGTGCGGCAGCTAAGGGTGGTTCTTGTTTTCAGGAACATTGATTCCAAGGATATTACCGCGGCCTGACTATGAGAGTAGATGTTGACTGCGGTTGTAGACAGAATATTTCGACCCAACCAGTCAGCAATTTTCGTTATTGCCAGTACCTCTGCCTGATAAACACTGCAGTGGTCTGGAAACCTGCGAGCCAGATCTAGTCCAAGACTCCGAAACCAACTTAACCATTATTCCCTGGTCGGTATTAGAGTGTTGTAGTGTCGTTCGAATATACTCCTCGGAGTTGTTTAATCCACGTTCAATTATAAGTTCCTGTTAGTCAGAATCACTCCATGGCCACAATTATGACCATGCCATTGTATTGTGCTTCTTAGTCGAATGGCCGAAGAGGCCGCCGACTGCTTTCCTAATATGTCCAACGGTATTAGTTGTAAGAGAATGTTCAAAGCATCTGTAGGTATAGTACGGAGGGCATCAGTGATACACATGGAAGCCATTCTCAGTACCCTTGCAAGAAGGTTGGTATTGGAGGCCTTCTCTAGAGCAGGCCACCAAACTATGACCCCGTACAGCAGTATTGGGTGAACCACCGCTGTGTAGATCCAGTAAGCGATTTTCGGGCTGAAGCCCCACCGCTTACCAATGGCCTTTTTGCTGAAGTATAAAGCTATAGTCGCCTTCTTCGCCCTTTCCTCCAAGTTCCGTCTGAAGTTCGGCTTCCTGTCCAGGAATACGCCAAGAAACATGGCTCCATCAGAGAAGGCGATTTCTATACCGTCAAGAGAAATAGGGTCGAAGGTAGGTATCCTATACTTCCTCGTGGAAAGAACAAGTTCCGTTTTGGTCGGATTTACCCCCAGACCGCAACTACTTGCCCAGCTAGATAGCATAGTGAGAGCCCTCTGTAGAATATCTCTAAATGTGGATAGAAACTTCCCATTTTCGGCTATGGCCACGTCATCAGCATAGGCGACCACGTTGCAGCCTTATCCCTCCAACGGAACTAGCATTGAGTTTAGCGCTAAGTTCCATTGAAGTGGTGACAGAACGCCTCCTTGTGACGTTCCCCTGTTCACAAATTGGTATATTAAAGTCGTTATCAATTTAGAATTTATCCGCCTGTTAGCGATTTCTATTCAGTGAGATGATCACGGAGTTCACTCCTAGACTGATAGTGCCGCTAATATCGAGTCCGGTGTGACATTGTTAAAAGCCCCTCTATATCCAAAAAGGCTATCATGGTGTATTCTTCTACCGAGAGCGACTTCTCGATGGTACTTACAAGCTCGTGAAGAGCTGTTTCGGTTGACCTTCCCTTGCTGTAAGCGTGTTGTCGCTCCGACTATCTTACGCTCCATTGTCTTCAATAAGAACGATGATAGACTTATTGGTCTGAAGTCGTTTGCGACAGTGTGTGAACTTTTTCCAGCTTTTGGAATGAACAACACCTTCGTCTCCCTCCACTTCAGGGGAATATACGCTGAGCTGATACAGCAAGTGAAAAGCCTACATAGCCAAGGGGAAATGTAGTCCGACACGTGCTGCAATTCAGCTGGAATAACCTAATGTGTGGGGGGTAGAAGCCAGAACCTTTCGCAACCTGGATGTTTCAGAAACGTCTTCTATATTATCACAGAATTTTTTCCAAGTATAACATTTTGCCGTTCTAATCTTCTTCTTGTAGGTCCAAAGCTGCAGCTTGTAGGCCAACCAATCCTCGTCCGCTCTGGAAGACTTTGCCTTGTTAAAGAGTTTCCTGCAGAAGTCTCTGCTCTGCTGCAGCTCGCTAGACCACCACGGTGGTTTCTCCTTCCCCTTTGGCCTTGCCGCGGGGAAGAAGTATCTAAAGATTTGTTTAAAACCATCGTAATATGATCCATAACACCATCAATGTCCTCGCAATTACGCGGTTCGGATAATTGTATTGTCGTCAATAACCCGGCAAAGGTTTTCCTATACTTAACCCAATTTGTCCTCTTCAGATTTCTGGGGACACTGTCTACCGGGTCTTTTTCTCTAAGTAAAATTTCAATGTATCGATGGTCGGAAAAGGAGTGGTCATCCAACACCCTCCAACAATCAATTTTATCAAATAATGTGTCCGATACAAAGGTAACGTCAAGAACCTCCCTACGAGTACTAGTTACAAAAGTCGGTTCATTTCCCATGTTACATATATATAGGTTAGTACTAAATAAAAACTCCAAAAATAACTCACCTCTTTCCTTCAAATTGGTACTTCCCCTGATCGGTGTGCATTGACGTCACAGCACAGCACTAATTGGTGTGCAGTCCTTTCGGCTTCCCGAAATCTCTAAATTTAAACTCGAGTGAAGTTCCTCGCGAATGTCGTTAAATTTAGCTTCGTATTTTATAAGAGCATCAGCATCTCTAATAAAAACATCAGGGGTCGTTTCAGGCATTTTGTCAAAATTCTATTTTAAAAAAAATTATAAAACGAAAATTTCCGAAGAGACACGATAAATGTACTAAAATTTTGAATTTATAAATGAATTTTATTAAAAAATGCGAATGAGAATACAAAAAAAAAATCTCAATAAAAAAACACAAGCTAAATATGTCGCGACTATACCGGTCAGTAGGGTGACAATATATTTTAAATTAAAAAACAACAACAACAACGCACGTAGGCCGATATAAAGCTAGTGTAAGTTGTAAACAAACACAGCTTGTAATATATTTAAGTACAAACAAAATCGTATGCGCGAATAAAACAAAAAATCATGTGAGTCCGATCACAGGGGAGATGTGTAAACATCTAGTAATTAAAGGTTTTTTATGTCATTTTTTAAAATCAAACAGAAAGCGTCATCTACATATCACTTATAGCAAAAACTGTTTCAGCTAATTCAACAACCCTTTGTTCTAAAACGTTAAAAATATCCCAATATAAACATATGTATATAAGTGATACATAGATGACGCTTTTAAAAAAGTGGCGTAAAAAACAATTTTATATCATAATTTTTCACCAATACAATCATAAGTCACACACCAATTTGTGTTACAGCTCTCACCGATTTGTGTTACGCTGTTTTTGTGATTGTATTTTGAAATAGAAATTTACCCCCCTGCGCGTATAGATGTTTACACATCAAAAGAATATAAAAAACACTGCGATAGTACGTATGTACGTATCTATGTACGAATGTTAATTGTGTAAAGGGTTAGTTTTATGAAATAATAACTCAATATAAACAAGTTCAAGATCACTAATAACAAACCCGACGGCACTTGCAAACAAATAAAGCAGTCGATTTCCGAATTTATTATTAAAAAATTATTAAACACTTTTTATTCCGAATATTATTTATTGGACAAACAAAAATTTAGTTTAGAAGATTTAATCAGAAAAAAATGTAATTTGTCCGTCCATGTAAACAAAACGCACTGTTGCAAAAATAGAGTACCTAAAAGAAGTGTAATGACAAAGTGTCAAAATAGAGGTACTGTTTAAATAATTATTTCGACGAAGGGTTGTAACGCGATCAATCACAATAATATAAAAAGAGTGTTGACGAATACTTTTTTATTATAAATAAAAATTAATTTTAATAAAAAAAAAATTAATTTTCACTGTATTATTTTATTAACGCGATTTATATTTTTCACTAGCACTTTATTTAAAAATACTGTACGCATAATAATTTACCTTGGAGATAAATTGGTGGTACAAAGATGTTTACAATAGATTCTAATTTGTAATTAACCCTTAAAGAGAGTAAGGGTTTCAAAAGGGCAAACTAAATATTATATAAGCAAAATCAAAGAATTTGTGCTTAAACATTGCTGGCCACCTCGGGATCCATTCCGACACGAACAGCTTTGGACCCTTGCTGTAGCATTAGCTACATCTGCGAATTCTTGGTCCATCAATTACGGCTGCCCATATCTAAGATGGACAATATTGGATATTGTCGATTAAGTGTCGGTTCGTAACTAAAATGCTCTGTGTTAAGACTCCTTCCGAGTCTGTTCCAGATTCTATACGGGAACATTTTACCGGGTTCCAGTTGGCGGACCTGCCGTTGTAACATAACTGGGCCGGTAGCTTTGGTCTTAGGACCTGAAGTCAACCCTCAGATTAATAAGAGAAAAATATTTTCGAGCCCAGGTCTTCCAGAAACGCCATAAACATACTACTCTCTTAAAAAGATTTAATTTTCGTCCCATAATTCCATAACATTCTAATTTTTCGAACATAATCTTGTGATCATGTAGATCCAAATCTTTTGCAAAGTCATAAATGATACCTGCAACTGTATTAGAACCTTGATCTAATCCTTGACAAATATAGTTGATGACATTGACAACAGCATTTTCAGTTCCGCTTCCCTTCCGAAATCCATATTGGCGGCATAGATAAGTTTACTATTTTCCAAATACACATGCAGTTGCTGTTGAATCATTTTCTCAAAAACATTCCTATATTGGCTTTCAGAAATGGCATTTACTTCTTTAGGAATTGGAACAACTTTTGAAATTTTTAAAATGCTTGGATATTCAGATGTTTCGGTAATACTTTTAAAAATACTCTCCAAATGGGGTGCAATTTCCGCACTGCACTTCAAAAAAATTCTTGGCGACAAGTTATCATGACCACGACTTTTGTTTACAAAAAAAGATTGAAATTATTTTTAATATTTCATCAACCGTTGTATTGCTAAAATTGATGGCATCATTATAAGCCTTAACGTTCTCAGACTGTTAAATGAATCCGAAGGATACGTAATAATGCTTTCTTTCATTGTTTAAGGAAATTGCAAAAAGTATTGATTAAAACCTTCACATTTAGTAGCATCTTCACATATTAATTCACCAGCAGAATTTTTTGAGTTAATCTGTGTCCTTACGCTCCTTCCCAGATTTGTATTCAAGAATCTCCCATGATTTTTCTTTAGAATGAAAGTAAATTGCAACAGTGATGCAAATTTTTTATATAATTTGCCAAAATTGGGACAGTCAATTATATTGATTAATGAAATTTTTGTCATATTTCCCCATATAAACACACTTGAAATTTTCAGTCGCGTTGAGGCACCTCTAAATTTTTTTTTTATTGACCCTATTTTCATTTCTCAGTTTTTTTGCTATTCGCATATTTCTAGGGGGTGAGACTTTTTAAAATTCGAACGCTTTGTATTTAATAATTGCTTTCAATTAAAAAAGTATGAAAACACCAAACCTGAGAGAGACAAAGAGAGACCGTACAAAAACAGGTTAGAGTGTATACATATCAATGTGGCAACTAGGTTTTGTTACAAAATTGTTTAATAAAAATTAATAAATTCATACAAATTAAGCAATGAAAATTATCTGTTAATGATATTTCGATTTATATACAAATGCAGTATGTATTAATTTTACACTATAAATTATCTTCTTGGTAATTCTTGCCACCTGAATTATTCTTCAAATTACAAGCATCGTCCATTGTAGTTGGTAAAGTTTTATTGGCAGTTTCCGGAAATAGTAACGTTAAAAACCCGCTTATTAAAGCAAATACGGCGAAAAGAATTTGAGGAGCATACACATAGTAGTTGGCCTAAGAGTGTAAGAAATAGTTTGAATAAAATTTACATATTTAAATTTGACGAACACTTACCAGCAATGGAGTTTGAGGTGCCACCATAGAACCAATGCGACCAATCATTGAACACAACGATAAAAGACTATTACGAACATTAGTGGGAAATATTTCAGATGTGAAGAAGTATAAAACCTGAAAACTACAAGTTATTGCAAATTTGCCAATCAAAAATAAAGTAAGTTCAACAACATGTCCATCTGTAAAGACAAAGCAAAGAATTTAAAACAAATACACAAAATTTTCTGTATTTTATACTTTTGCCAAATAATATAGTTGCAACCATGCACAAAGCACATACTAACATGGAACCACACAAGGAAAACCTTCTTCCGATAGAATTCATTATAAATAGCGGAAGTATTAAACCTGGTACTTGAACTAGACCATTTAACATAAAGTTTTTATATTTATTTCCACCCAAATTTACCGAGTTCAAACTCAAACCCAAGGCTACCAAAGTGTGTGTAAACCAACATAAAGAACAATTAGCAATTCTCCAGGAAAATGTTTTAATAGCCAACCAAATTGGATAACTACTCTCATCGGCAACTTCCAATTTCGTTTTATTTGAATTTACGAGATTTTGTAAACTGCTTTCGGGTATCACTTTTCGGTTTACACGTGCGGCTTTCTTTAGTACAGCCACAGCTTCCGCTTCCTTGCCCTGACTCAATAGCCAACGCACACTTTCAGGTAATAATATCAAAAAAAATATTTGCAATGCAGCCGGTATATAGAGAACTCTTAGAAGAACTCTCCAATTTTGAAATTCTTCTGCTAATATACCCAATAATGCTTCACCCAATGAATAGAATATGGTTATTATAGTAGCAGCTGCTACACGTCGTTTTGGGCCAACCAATTCAATGGCCAATAGAAATGCCGTTGGAAACAATGTACTTCCCACTACCATGTCCATTAATTCAAATCCAAGAAACATGTAGTAATTTGATGAAAATGACCGCATTATGCCCATTATAGAACTTAGAAAACCAGCTATCGCTAGCATCGTACGACGGCCAAATCTAGAATGAAAACAATAGGTTGTTAGAGATAAATAATAAGCAGATAATCCAAAAACTAAAAGAAAAAAGAGAGAGGTATTGAGTGTCCCTAACTTATTACGAAATAATATGAGATTAGTACTCGTATCGTAGACAATTTCTATGTTTGTAAATAGAGAGACCTTTCGAGACTATAACTAATAATTATTTTTAATTGTTTATGATCGACTGTTTACTTATGGATATAATTTAAGTCCAAATATCTACATGCACGATCTGTAATTTGCTTATAAGGTTTACTTCTACACATATACATATATATAGACCGTCAGATGGACAGATATAAAAATTTAGAAATAAACGGCATTATATGAGAGCTTATTGTGCAACAAGGCCAAGCCTATTTACATCCTATACCACACTGTGCTCGCTATAATTTTGTGCTGAATCACTTTCTGAGTCGATTTAGGAATATCCATGCATAAGTCTGTATATCCATGTAAACCTTATAATCAACCAACAGGTCAGAAATTGGACGATGTTTGAATGAAAATCGATACATATGCTTCGATCTTTCCAAGGACGAACGCTATTGAAATTGGTAATCCCCATACAAATGTACCCTATGAGCTCGTCTTGTAATGCTCTTATATAAATATATATATTAGGGGTATAACTTTTGAATAATTTTTTAAATTATCAAAAAATACCTATCCATGCCATATAGACCATGAAAATCTATGATGAAAAGTGGGGTCGCTTTTTCGCGGACGTTAAAAAAGTTCCCCCCAAATCACTTTGAAGTTTAGTATTTGGATTTTTTTTTTGATTATTAAAAATACAATATCCTTATTGTAAAAACACAAACCATTCATTTATATTTTTATGCTATTTCACAAATAAGACTTACACCACCAATTATACTACATCCAAACAGTTAGGAGTAGGTTAAAATAACACGGAAACTCTTTTTTTGAACAAAATGGAACCAACCTCACAATCCAATTGTTTACTTTTATTTTCATTTGTTTACAGTTTCGCTGAGACAGTTTCTCTATCCCATATACTCGTTGATTTCTGTGTCAGTGCGTTTGTGAAATGTTTCATAGAAGTGCTGTATATTGTAACCGGAAAAATTCAGAAATCTGGACCCAAAATTTTGGTAAATTTAAAAATATTCGAGAAGTTCAAAGTATCGAATACCCACTATGTGAATTAAACCAAGTGCCCAAACAGAAAATAGTTATTGGATGATTCAATGCGTTGCTCCAATTAGAAAAATCAAAAATTTGTGGATTAAGTTAAATATTACCAAAATGGCTATGTCTTCTATATATAGAAAATTAAAAAAGTTGATTTTTGTGTATCAAAAAACTCAAAAGCATCCAAAAGCCAATGAGTTTAAAAACGATTTTGATATTTCCAAGCAAACTTTTGAACCAATATCCGAAACAAGCTCACAACGAAATCTCTCCGACTAAGATTCAGTATGGATGTTCGACAATGATGGCGAAGACTCATATGATGGTGATGACGATTACACGCCACCTTCAAGACTTAAAGCAAATAAACGGTCAATAAAACCAGCTATTACTTTAGTAAACAATGCTAAAGTAAGTACCAAAAAAGCAGCTAAAATATGCAAGGATCTAGCTGAATCAGGGGTCAACATCTCTGTAGTGTCCATCACTACATTTGTTTTATTATTTATACACTTGTTAAAACTTGTTTGTTTGCTCAAAATATTCTTATATAATTTAATTTCCTTTGAGTTTTCTTTTTGTCAATAATTTTCATTTTGTTCATTATACCCTATACCACTATGTGTGAACGCTATTGAAACTGGTGAGAATCGGTCCATGTTCAGACCTAGCCCCCATACAAATTACCCATATGAAATCGACATAAATTGCCATAAGATCCAAATTGTCATATAGATCTTACTCAAATTGGGTTTTTATGCGTTCATTACATCCACTAATGAGTAGTCCAAAAATGATCCTTTTGACCCCATATAGAGCTGCTTCCCGATCTTCAGTTAAATATATTAAAAAACAAAAATATTGCACTGATTCTTCTCAAATTTTGTTTGTACATATTTTTGCAAAATACAAGAGACTTTACCAAACATGATCAGGATCGGTCCATTTTTGGACCTAGTCCCTTTATAGATATAGCATCCGATATGAACTTTTTCATATCTGCAGCCAAAAAAATTAATAAAAATCCCACTCAAATTTGGTTTTTGCTTATTTTCAATGTCCAGTTAGTTGGGCCTAAGAGATAGGGTTTCTAAATGCATGGTATAGGGTATCGTATAGTCGGTCTAGACCGACTATAATTTTCCTACTTGTTCTAATTTTGAATTTTGAAATAAACGTTAAGTTTTTTGTATAATAAATTAAAATAGAATAAAATATCTTTATTGGCGATCCTGCAATTAAGAACCTTAAAACCAAGTACATCTTTAATCAATAAATGAAGAGCTGCATACAATTTAAAATTTCGTACAACAAGAACTATCATTTGTAATCTTTGGTGCGACTGAAAACAGTACAGTGTGGCGAAAATAGTGCGAATACAACACCTTATATGCAACGACAAATACTCAATATACGCAAATTTATTATCAAACTATGTTTTGGAGACATCTAATACAAATGATATCAAATTTAATCCATCTTTAATCCATCAAGTCATCTGTAATCAACTTAATCCTATATTGGTCAATCATCCAACCATCTACAATCTACTTAACCCTCTTTTGGTCAATCATCCAATCTACATCTGGCTGTCAAAATTGATAAGTAGCTTTACTTCTTGTTATTTAACTTTCAAACTATTGTTATTACGTTTTTCGTCGTTTAATTTTCGCATTACTTATTTTTAACTTTTAACTTATGTAACTTCCCTCTGAAACATATTAATTTCTTCTTAAATTACCTACCAAAAATGGTTCTTACACGCTCTCAAAATGATAATTTTCTTGATGCTCTTCCAGCACAAAATCCTCCTACTAACACAATAATAAATAATGACAATGAAAATCAAACTACTGTTAATTCAGGTCCACGTATTTTTAGTCCAATACCAAATTTAAAAATTCCTCAATTTTGGTCTTCACTTCCAGAAGCATGGTTTCTTCAAGTTGATTTGCAATTTCAATTACATAACATTACAAATGATGATACTAAGTATCAGTTCATTATTACATCTTTGTCCCAAGATGCTATCTTAAAAGTATTAGATATAGTTCAAAATCCTCCTTTAACTCAAAAATATTATGCTGTTAAAGAAGCACTTTGCAAAAGATTTTCTCTTGGTGAAGAAAGTAGACTAGAAGCAATATTGTCAGATTCCCAATTAGGTGATAGAAAACCGTCAGATTTATTTCGTGAACTAACAATATTAGCGGGACCACTTTCATTCGTTTCTCGTTAATTGATTTTTAAATTTTGGCTACGAAAATTACCTCAAAATGTTCAACTTCATTTAACTTCTTCTCGTATACCATCAATTGATGAAAAAGTTATTTTAGCAGATAAAATTTTTCAGTTATATGATCCAAGTACATCAATTAACTCAACTGAAATTTCACAAGTTAATCTTCTTCAGAATTTTACAGAATTAACCTCAAAATCAAACGAGAACATAGACAAATTAACTTTAAATATTGACGCGTTAAATAAGATAAATACCACTAATTCTAATGCAAAAAATTTTTCTAAAAATCCTAATCGTTCTTTTCATAATAGAAAAAATGAATATGTTTGTTGGTATCATTCTCGTTTTGGTAACAAAGCTCTCAAATGCGAAGAATCATGTTCTTTTTTTAGGAACTTTCAGTCGAAACCTTTAAACTAAATCGATCCATTTTGTCGACGACTCATAATGGAAATTCGTTACTTAATTCACGTCGTCTGTTTGTCACTGATAAAAATAGTAAGTTAAAATTTCTGATAGATACTGGAGCAGAAGTTTCCGTATTTCCAGTCAAAGAATTCAAGGGTGAAAAAAAATGTAACAAATTTCTCTCAGCTGCAAATGGTACACCAATTCGTACCTTTGGCTATCAAAACTTTAATATTGATTTGGGTTTCAAATCAAATTTTACTTTTCCTTTTATTTTGGCTAACATTAATATCCTACTCATTGGAGGAAATTTTTTAGAAAAATTTGGTATATTAGTAGATATCAAAAATAGAAAATTAACTCATCAAATAAAGTAATATCTGCAGCACACTTAGAGTTTTCTAATATATTTTCTTTAAAATTGAATAATATTGATTGTAAATGGTCAACTCTTCTATCAGAATACCCTTCAGTAATTTGTGAACCAGATTATAGGAAAATTGTAACACACAATACTGTCCATAAACTTCAGACTACAGGCTTTCTTCCATTTAGTAAACCCCGAAGATTAGATCCGATAAAATTTAGAATTGCTAAAAAGGAATTCGACAATTTAGTTAAATTAGGCATTTGTCATCCTTCTAATTCCTCTGTGTGTTCACCCCTCCACATGGTCCCAAAGAAAGAAATTAATGATTGGAGACCATGTGGAGATTACAGACGTTTAAACTGTTCAACTATCCCAGACCGCTATCCTCTTTCTCATATTCACGACATAAATATCGACTTAGTTAAAGAAAACTGTTTTCCAAAATCGATCTCATACGTGCCTATCATCAAATACCTATGGCTGATGAAGATATACATAAAACTGCCATCACTACTCCTTTTGGTATGTATGAATTTGTTCGTATGCCATTTGGCCTTCGTCATAGCGCACAAACATTCCAAAGATTCATTAACGAAGTAATTGATGGTTTAGATTTTGTATTCACATATGTCGATGATATTTTAGTAGCTAGTAAAAATGAGGAAGAACATTTTCATCATTTACACCAAGTTTTTAAAAGACTTGATAAATATGGTTTAAATATTAAACCATCCAAGTGCATTTTTGGTGTATCTGAACTTGAATTCTTAGGTTATAATATTTCAGAATACGGTATATGTCCTTCCAAATTTAGAATTGAAACAATTTTAGAATATGATATACCTAAGACAGTAAAAAAAACTGCATCAGTTTTTAGGTATAATCAATTATTACCATAGATATGTTCCACAATTAACTAAATTTCTTATTCCTTTACACAAAATAGTTACTGAAGCGAATAAACATAAAATTAAAGATATTTGTTGGACAAAAGACACATTAAACGCATTTAGAGATGTTAAAAATAAATTTGCGCAGAAAACATTATTAAATCATTTTAATAAAAACTCCACATTATCTATTGCTGTTGATGCTTTTCTTGTTGCTGTCTGAGCTGTTCTCCAACAATATTCGGGGGATCATTTAGAACCTTTAGCGTATTTCTCACGTAAATTAAGTTCTACTGAAATGAAATATTCAACATTTGATAGAGAACTTCTAGGCATTTATCTTACAATTAAGCATTTCCGTCACTTTTTAGAGGGACGAGAATTTATTATTTTCACTGATCATAAACCATTAATTAACGCTATTAATTCAAAGTCTGATAAATCACCTCGTCAAACGCAATTTACTAATGATATCAGACATATTTCCGGAAAGGACAATATAGCTGCTGATTCATTATCTCGTTTACCAGAAATTTGTTCATTACACTCAGAAGATATTAATCTCAACCAATTATCCTTGGAACAACGAAATGATGATGTATTAAGAACTATTATATCGACTCGAAATCAGAAGTATAATCTTAAAGAAATTCTTATGCCCGGAAGAAATTTTAATCTGTGGTGTGATATTTCCGGCAGTTCTTATCGTCCCTAATTGCCAGTCTCTCTTAGGAAAATTGTTTTCAATAAAATTCATTCTTTATCACATCCGGGAATCAGAGCCACTAGAAAATTATTAGTTAATAAATATTTTTGGCCCTTTATGAAAAAAGATATTAATAACTGGACTAGAGATTGTCTAATATGTCAGAAACATAAAATTAATGTTTATACAAAATCTCCCATTCAACCAATCGAAGTACCAAAAGGACGTTTCAAGCATATCCATATGGATATTTTTGGACCTCTTCCTGTATCGAATAATTTCAGGTACATTTTAACAATTATCGATAGATTTTCTCGCTGGCCAGAAGCCTATCATCTTAAAGATATTTCTGCCTCGACCATTGCTAAGACATTTGTTTACAATTATGTACCTAGATTCGGAATTCCTTTAAAATTAACTGTATACAGAGGTTCCCAAATTACGTGCAGATGTTTTAGCGAATTGACAACTCTACTCGGATCTCATAAAATTCATACTTCTGCTTATCACCCTCAAGCTAATGGGTTGGTTGAGCGATTTCATCGCCAACTTAAAACTTCAATTTTAACGAGTAACAATGTTAAAATATGGTCAGAGAAACTTCCACTAATATTGTTAGGCATTCGCACATCCGTTAAAGAGGATTTGAAATGTTCACCTGCAGAATTGGTTTATGGACAATGCTTACGAATTCCAGGTGAACTAGTTGTGGAATCTAAAGATAACATGTCTTCTGATTTCCTGCTCTCCAAATTAAGAGAACATTTTTCTGAAGTTAAAAGTGAGGTATTATATCATAACAAAGAAAGATATTACATGCCAAAATTTTTAAAGAATTGTGAATATGTTTTTATTAAAATTATACAACCATCAACATTAACTGCTCCTTTCGAAGGTCCATATAAAGTTTTAGAAAGAAGTGACAAAACTTTTAAAATTCAATATGGTAACTCAACTCGATCAGTTTCTATCGATTTGATAAAACCTGCTTTTATAAGTCAAGATGACCCATTTATCCAGAGCAAGAACCATTCTGAAATTACTTATAAAATAACATAAATTTATAATTGTTTTCCGAGGGAGGATGTTATGTAGTGTCCATCACTACATTTGTTTTATTATTTATACACTTGTTAAAAATTGTTTGTTTGCTCAAAATATTCTTATATAATTTTATTTCCTTTGAGTTTTCTTTTTGTCAATAATTTTCATTTTGTTCATTCTAATTTTGAATTTTGAAATAAACGTTAAGTTTTTTGTATAATAAATTAAAATAGAATAAAATATCTTTAATCTCAACTCCATCCCAACCAACAATTTATAAGGCAGTAATTAAATCTGCGGAAAAAAAGATAGAGATTCTAAAAGAAACTTTAAAAAATGAAAACTGGTGCGTTCATTTCGATGGGAAGAAAATTGGAAAAAAGGTTATTATGCTTAAAAACCAATTTCGGGAAATAAAGCTAGGCGTTTTAGTACTGGAGAATGGAAAAGCGTGTAATATTTTTAATGGCATCAGAGAAACTCTAGAAAAATTTGAGGTACTGAAGTGTATAAAAATGATAATTTGTGATACAACCAATGTCAATACTGGTAAAAGAAGCTACTGCAGAACCATTTTGAAGCAATGTCTTTGCCTCCACCTCAGTACATTGGATGTCAGCACCATGTTTTAGATCTAGTTCTAAGACATGTTATGGATGCTTCGTTAGATCGAAAAAGTACTTCTCCAAATATTGCTTACGATATCGTTGACGAATTGGTAAACAACTACGCCCAGTTGAAACAAATATACCAACAAAATGAGGAACGAATAAAAATTGAAAATATAAAGTGGCGAGACGACATGCAATATTTGTACGAATTAGGTAAAGCTTTTAGATACTTCATTGAGGAGAAAAAATTCCCATTGATAAATTTTAAAACCATACCGCCGCTAAGTAATGCAAGATGGAATTCCAGAGCAATACTTGCAATTCTAGCATTTATACTCATTCCGAAATATCGTGAAAAGTTATACAGAGCATGCGAATTTATATGTGGAGCCTGGTATAACGTTTGGTTTTCTGACCACTGCTTTAATGAAATTGATTTTGAATCTTTAAAGCAGTCACTGGAACAATTTACACATGCTCCGGAATGCTTTCTTAAATATTGGGTGAGAGAAGACTCTAAAATTCACAGACAACAACGAAGTAACATTTGCGCGGAACGTGGAATCAAACTTGTGCAAGATATTTTTCAACATTGCAAAACAACGCGCACTTTGAACTTAAAGTTTATTTCCTTCAACAAAGATAATTTGTAGTATCTGAAGTTAATATATAGTACATGACTGTATGTATGGTATTTAAAAAATAAAAATTCAAGTATTATTATTTTTTGGAAGCTTTTAGAAAAAACGGTTTGGTGGGAGGTTTTTTATCCAAATTGATCTCAAAAAACTGTTTTCTTGATATACACATCAGTGACCACCCGTCGTGATAGGTATTTTTTTTTGGTTATACCCCTAATATATATATTAGGGTGGGTCAATTATTTTTACTCCATAGGCTCATCGCGATTCTGGTACTATGGGCCATAACAAGTATATTTGCCCAAGGAATAATACCGAGCTTGCCAAAATTTCGATGAAAAAAACCAAGAAACATTTTCCAATGTTTCAATTTTAAAATTAATTTAAAAATAATAAATAAATTAATAATAATAAATTTAAAATTTTTTAAAAGGTATGTATCAAAAACATTTCTATTTTCATGAGATATGATTCAAATCGTGAATCTGAAATTAATGATAAAAAGAAGTGCAATACACACGGCAAGCATCTCCGTTGAGTGGACGAAGTGTGTGAAGAGTGGGAAAAAATATACACACTTCATTCTGTATCTGTATTTCAGAACATTTCAGAAAGTCGACTATGGATCCATTACCGTCTACATCGCAAGCCGCAACAACATCAACAAGTGCCGAAGTGACAGTAATTTGAGACATATGCCTTGTATGGTATGCCTTGTGAATTGAGTGGTTTCCATGTACCAACATAACAGGATATTTTAAGATATTATTTTTACTTGTCCTGGCGGGCTAACAAGCAAAGTAAAATGTTTTCATATAAAACATTTACTCCCAATGTGACAAACAAATTGGTTGAAATTTGGAATAAACTAGATGCTGGAATTACAGAAAAACGGAATATTGTGAGAAAATTGAATACTTTGGCTGACAAATATCAAACCGAAAATAAACACAAAATGCAACAGCCATCATTCGTAGCGTTTGTACAATCCACAATAGAATTATTATATATTGGAAAATGCAAACGCGACTTGAAAGTAGCTCTATGCTCATGTGGATTGATTCCAGAACACTTGAAAGTGTTCATGAAGGATCAACATTATGAAAGAAAATCTACGATACCAGAATACGTGACAGAAATTGTTGAGCAAATATCAACGTCTACAATAATACAAACAGCTACCTACAGCCAGGATGAGACATACGATCCAGAAGTGTAATGGATTTGGATGACGAACCATCAGTACATGCCCAAGATCTTTCTCCAACCAAATGAGGATCATATACTGCTAGATATGATGCTTTGAATTTTGCAATGATGTGTGACATTTTTGGTGTGCCTAACAGAGTGACATCAGCATTGGCAACATCACTAATGAAAGACATGGGCGTAAAAGATGATCAAGGCAATCTTGTCATTATGGATAAATCTAAAGTATAGAGAAAAAACCAAATGTAGGCAGGAAGTGCTTCGTAAGCGATATGATGCTTCTAGTTTAATTGCATTTTCATTCGACGGCAGAAAAAATTATTCTCTTACAATGGAAAAAATCGATGAAAAACTTCATCCACGGATGGTGAAAGAGCCTTATCTAGCTATTTCGAAAGAGCCACATTCCCACTTGTTAGGCTACACAAAATTGGTACAAGAAGATGCTGAAACTAAAGTAATCAGTTTGAACGAATTTTTCGTCAATAAAGTAATATCTCTGCATTCTTTGCTTGGCATATGCTGTAATGGTGAGCCAGCAAATACTGGCGTTCGAAATTCAGTTAAACCACTGCATTGGTTTGTGTGCCTTCTCCACTTTAACGAGCTTCCGTTTCGACATTTGTTTGACACTTTGGAAAAATCATTCACCTCTGGACCACGAACAACAACCGGAAAGTTAAGCAAACATATCGAAACTTGTCAAAATCTTCCGGTATGTAATTGCTATAAAATAACTTAGTTATTTCCATTTTTTTATCATTTTTCACAGCTAGTATGTTTTAATACGAAATGCTAAAATTGTATTTCATTCTTCTAATTTTCTATTTTCAGGCAGAAAACTATTCTGAGGTGATCGCACTGGAAAATATACCTGATTTACGTACTGTTGAATTAACTACCGACGCAAAGTACTTCTGGTGTGGTTTGGCCAACACTAAACCAGGGCCAATTGCACATTCTCGCTGGCTTACTAAGGCCAGTAGATTATTAGGGTTTTATGTGACAACCAATAAGCCATCTAAAAATTTAAAAATTCTGGCAAACTATATAATCAAAGTGTATACGCCAATGTAATTTAATATTAAGTTTTACAACTCTGTGGTGTACGGTATTTTATTATGTTATAAATTCATACGTTGGACTCAATATCGTCGCCGCTATGCCAGAAGGTGCTATATCCACTTTTGCTCATTTTGAGAAAATTGCAAAATGCTATTGAAACTTTCAAATTATAATATAATATAATATAATATAATTTGAAAGTATCACTTCATTTCAAAATAATTTGAATTTTAGCTAGCCGTTTCAATAGTATTTTACAATTTTCTCAAAATGAGCAAAAGTGGATATAGCTTCTTCTGGCATAGCGGCGACGATATATGGATATGAATATGAGACAATTTTTGAATAATGTTGTCAAAGAAAACGCGTACTACGCTCACTCGGAAAATATTTTATTAGCAATGTTGTTCGATAATGTAAAAAGAACACGCGATTTGGCTATAAAAAATTTGTTGACTACCGTAACCATAAGGAAGATCCGTTGAAACTAAGAGTTTATAAAGAACCTATCATAAACTTCAATTGCACGGACTATACGAATATGATTGACATGAATGATAAATCAAACATATTCGAACCAGCATTTACTGTAAGCATTGATTATGAGCATCTAGAACAATATCTAGAAAACGATGAGCCACCGCTGCCTGATCCGAAAATTCCAAGGAACGGAAAGACACGTTCAATTGCTGGCTAGCGTGTCCAAACGAGTTTTAGAACAGAATCGAGAAGGAGTTATGTCTGTGACATTAGAAAGCCGTCAAAAATACCATAGACTTGACAGCAAGAAAGACTTTCAAAAATAATTCATTTCAATTCTTTTCTAAAATAACTCGTCTTTACATTCCTTGTATAACTGAGTTCAATTGAATTTTTTTTCATTTATATTTCATATATTTATATTTCTTAAGTTTATTTTGGTTAAAACAATAATGAAAATTAAGAAAAAAAAAATTGTTGTTCATTCAAAGAGTAAACAAAAAAAATTAATTTTTTGACTTAAAAATCAACAAAAATGCACGAAAACGCCCCCTGGCGGCTGTTAAAAAAAATAAATGTAAAAAATGGATTTCCCGACCCAAAAAATATTTTTTTTACATTTTAAACGGGCTAAATAGGTCGATTTTTGGTTATTATTGAAAATATCTTCATCGAAATTATGGCAGGCTCGAAAATGATTTTAGAGGTATGGTTACTTGTTCAAAAATACTTGTTATGGCTCATAGTACCGGAATCGCGATGAGCCCATGGAGATTTTTCGGCCCCTACAATTGAACCCACCCTAATATATATATATATATATATATAAGATAATATATAGTATATACATTAGGGTGGAAGGGAAACAAAGTGTTCGAATTTAAAGTCTCACGCCCTACAATTATGCGAATAGCAAAAAAAAACTAAGAAATACAAAGTTTTGGGTCAATCAAAACAAATTTAGAGGTGCCTCAACGCGACTGAAAATTTAAAGTGTGTTTATATGGGGAAAATATGACTATTTTCAGATTTTATGAAAATTTCGTTTTATAGTTAAATTTTTTCGACAAGTTGTTATATGATATCAGTACTATATCCTTTCAAAAAGCTATATAACTTCAAAATCGAATAAAATCTCGCCAATAAATAACAAATGCCCCAGACCACTTTTGTGCCAAAAATGAAATGTGATTAACATTTTTTCAACTTTAACAAATTGATTAAAGCCATAGTTTTTGTTTTGGTCTCTATACCTTTAAGTACTAAGCTATGAAGTATTGTTTTATTAACACGTTGTTAACCTATTGCAAAATGAGACCAAAGATGGAAAATTTTTTTGATAAAATTTTTAAAAATTTTAAAAAATTTTCTTAAACAATATTTCAAAAAATGGATCTGGCACTATAAAGTTTTGTTAAATATATGTTAGAGATTAACTGTGTGAATTTTTAAGTAAATTCCTCGCCAGAATTTTTTTTAGAAAGAATTTTTTTTGCGGATTTCAAGAAAAATGAGTTTTTTGTGAAATATTCAGTAAATAATGTACTCTTTCTTAATACTTTGTATCAAAAATTTATCAGTTTTCTACTTTTAAATGTTATATTTTATCTTAATAGCCTAGGGTTTCTGAAAAAAATAATATGACCCCATTAACCATTTTGGACTTGGGGTTGCATATGACCCCAAGCTAATGAAAGACAATTTATTTAAAAAATTCAAATATTTTGTAAGAGCTGTTGAATTTTTAGATGTGACGCTCAAAATATAATACCCAAATGTGCAAGTCTTCCATGCTAAAAATTTGGAAAAAATCGAACAACGTTAACCCATTCCTTGCCGCGGCCAAACTTTGAATTTTGGCATATTTAAAAAAGTTAATTATTCTAGTAAACTGTATGGAACCCTTACTATGGGTTGGGAAATAAAATTGTGCTATATTTTACGAAAACTTACCCTTGTGTGCTACTAGGGTTAAAATGATCCAAAATTCAGCAGTTTAGTTTAGTTTAGTTTCAGCAGTATTTTCAAATTCAGCAGTATTTTCAAAATATTTGAATTTTTTTACTTAATCGTCCTATACTAGCTTGGGTTCATTTGTGGCTCCAAGTCCAAATGGGCTAATGACGTCAAATTATAAAATCATCATAATCATCAAATCATAAAAATCAGTAAAATATAGCACACATTTATTTCCCAACCCATAGTAAGGGTTTCATATAGTTTACTAGAACAATTAATTTTTTTAAATATGCCAAAATTCAAAGTTTGGCCGCTGATAAATTTTTGATACAACGTATTTGGAAAGAGTACATTTACTAAATATTTCACAAAAAAAAACTCTTTTTTTCTCGAAATACGCAAAAAAAATTCTGTGTAAAAAAAATTCTGGTAGAGGAATTTACTTAAAAATTCATACAGTTAATCACTAACATATATTTAACAAAACTTTAAAGTGCCAGATCCATTTT
Organism: Cordilura impudica; assembly: GCA_963682025.1. Lineage (NCBI taxonomy): Eukaryota > Metazoa > Arthropoda > Insecta > Diptera > Scathophagidae > Cordilura > Cordilura impudica. The sequence continues at coordinate 117,045 of CAVMKG010000830.1, forward strand.
TTGAGAAAATTTTGTTTAAGAAAATTTTTTAAAACTTAAAAAAGGAGTTTTCAAAATTTTATCAACAAAATTTTCCATCTTTGGTCTCATTTCGCAATAATAAAACAATACTTCATATCTGAGTACATATAGGTATAGATACCAAAAAAAAATATGGCTGTAATCAATTTTACTTACCTGTCAGCCAAAAGACCACCTAAGGGTATTCCTATAAATTGACCAATGTTGTTAAACGTGCCTGCCATAGTTAACTTCCATTCATCAGAACAGAAAAATCCAAACTTGAAAAATAATTAATTAAAATTGCTATTTTGATTTTAAGTGTATTTGCTGGTAAATACCTCATTTGCAACTGTATGCTCAGTATCACGAAACTTGAAATCTTTCAAACAGGTTTCCACATTCAACTTACTGAAATTTTCTTCAACACATTCAATACTGGATGGTACAGAAAGACGATAACGATCAAAAGAGTTATCATACATATAACGGTTGCATTGATCTAATTTTTCATCTTTAAGAGGAATAGTAAAATTTACCCAAGGTTCCCAATATTGACTAGTGGGACTATCACATTGTGTTACATTGCACCTAAAATATTTTTAAAAAAATATATTATCTGATATCATGATATGAAATATGTATGTATGTGTGTTACCTGTAAACTACTGCGCTGGCTGTAAAAACGTAAGATATCGACTGAAAAGCATTAAAAATCATTGGTATACAGAGCAGAACATAATTGAACATCTGATAACGTCCAAATTCACCAATCCGCAACAGTATTGTATCCAATATACTCTCTCCATTCTGATCATGATGCATGAATTTTCCTTCCACACTGTGCTGTCGGTCATTTTCAAGAACGCCATTAATAGTCATTATCCTCTAAGAGCTCTGCAGAGTTGTATCATTTAATTGAACTTCGAATAGAAACGGTAATGAAATTTTTACTATGTACCTAGCTATACAATGTATCATACATAGTATACATACATATGTATATGAAGAGAGAGGGAGATAGAGAGAGAGAAAAAAGAGAGTTAAAATTTATGTTAAATTTCGTAAACAATTTAACCGACCGTTTATGTTCATACCCTATACCACTCTGTGGGCAAATTACACAACAGGGGCCAAATCACCTCATTCGATATCGAGTAAAATCATTCGAATTTCCATATTTTGGTTTAATATTTGAAGAAGACGGACAAACGCTCGACCACGATTCGCTTTTCTTAACCAGAGGCCATAATTCTTCAATTGTGAGAAAGAAAAATTATTCTTAACATTTTATTTTGGAAAATAAAAAAATGATTTCGATCGAAAAATTTCGATAACGAATGCGGTGATTTGGCCCCTGATTTGTTTGGTTGCAAGATTATGTATGATGTTTGATATCTGAGAACAAAGGCATCTTCATCATTTCATTTATTTGCAAAGCTTAATTTTATAAGAGCCAATCTAATTTGCTAAATACATATTTGCTAATCGTGCGAAAAATAACAGAAGGTATTCTTTCACTTGTCGCAGATGACGTGATCAGGCAATCCAACAGTGTATCCATCACTTGTACAAAACCAACGCACTGTTTACAGAAATCAATACGCTGATCTTCACTCTTGATTTGAATTACCGCCAAACTGTTTTCTTATACAAAACTTTGGGATTTTTCTTTATATTCGAAATTAAAGTGGTGGCTAATGAATCACCACTATGTTTGCATCATCAGTTTGGTTGTTTATAAGGGGTACCTATATAACTCCCCATTCGTTAATTAATATTAGAGTCCCTTCGAATACTAATATTCACGTACAAATGGGGGTGGGTTTTGCAGTAGTATATTTAAGCGGGTTCTGGCGGTTTTTGGAGGAGGAGAGTTTTTTAAAGTTTTGGTTTTTGATTTTGGTGCTGAGTTTTTGATTTTCATAATAGTTTACAATTGTGTTTGTAATGATGATTTAATAAAAAAAATATTTTTTGTTATTTCCTATACTGGTATATTAATGCGGGTTCTGGTGCTTTTGGAGGAGGAGGGTTTTATAAAATGATGGGTTTTTAATTTTCATAATAGTGTGCAATTGCCTTTTGTATAAATTTTCTATTTTCTGAATTTAAAAAATTGTGTATCTATGGTGATTAACAAAAAAAAAAACCTTTTTTTTAAGTATTGCTACAAATAAATGCACAAATTAAAAAATTATCATATACATACATACATATATATTCATATATGTTTTATATTTTTGGTACCGAACTTTTTAAGTTCAATGATTTTTTTATACATTGAAAGTGCGATACAATAATAAAATAGTTGTAATAAATAGGAGGGCGTTTATAAAATTGAATGATTTTATTAAACGTACAACGAATTCAAAGAAAAAATTTTGTTTATGATGATATGATGAAAAAAACAAGTAAGAGTGTTAAATTCGGCTGAGCCGAATCTTTGTTACCCTCCACCTGCATCTTAAACTCAATATTGGGTACGGCTACCACTTTAAAACTTTTAAACTGTTTAAATTTAAAGTTAATTGCTTTGTTGCCAGTTTATATTCATTCTTCTACAGAAAGATTCGATACTATTTGAAAAATTGCATTATTTTTCGTTTACTAGAGTAGAAAACCCCTAATGAAACTCAAAGTTAAATCCTGATAAGAAAGTTTTGAGATAATTTATGATAATTCAGAAAAAAAAAAATCAACCGATTCTTGGCTTAAAATTCCCAGATAATGTTAAAAAAAAAAAACAAATTTTAAAATATATTCATCTGAATTATCTTTAGTTTTCAATTTTTAATTTTTATTTTTTGATTTTTAATTTTTATTTTTAATATTTAATTTTTAATTTTCCATTTTTCATTTTTCAATTTTCAGTTTTAATTTTTAATTTTTAATTTTAAATTTTTAATTTTTAATATTTAATATTTAATATTTAAATTTTAATATTTAATTTTTAATTTTTAATTTTTAATTTTTAATTTTTAATTTTTAATTTTAAATTTTTAATTTTTAATATTTAAATTTTAATTATTAATTCTTAAAATTTTTAAATTTTTAATTTAGTTTTTAATTTTTAATTTTTAATTTTTAATTTTTAATTTTTAATTTTTAATTCTTAATTTTTAATTTTTATTTTTTAATTTTTAATATTTAAATTTTAATTTTTAATTTTTAATTTTTAGTTTTTAATTTTTAATTTTTAATTTTTATTTTTTAATTTTTAATTTTTAATTTTTAATTTTTAATTTTATAGTTTTAATTTTTAATTTTTAATTTTTAATTTTTAATTTTTAATTTTTAATTTTTAGTTTTTAGTTTTTAGTTTTTAATTTTTAATTTTTAATTTTTAATTTTTAATTTTTAATTTTTAATTTTTAATTTTTAATTTTTAATTTTTAATTTTTAACTTTTAATTTTTAATTTTTAATTTTTAATTTTTAATTTTTAATTTTTAATTTTTAATTTTTAATTTTTAATTTTTAATTTTTAATTTTTAATTTTTAGTTTTTAATTTTTAATTTTTAATTTTTAATTTTTAATTTTTTAATTTTTAATTTTTAATTTTTAATTTTTAATTTTTAATTTTTAATTTTTAATTTTTAATTTTTAATTTTTAATTTTTAATTTTTAATTTTTAATTTTTAATTTTTAATTTTTAATTCTTAATTTTTAATTTTTTAATTTTTAGTTTTTAATTTTAAATTTTAAATTTTAAATTTTAAATTTTAAATTTTTAATTTTTAATTTTTAAATTTTATTTTTAATTTTTAATTTTAATTTTTAATTTTTTATTTATAATTTTAAATTTTTAAATTTTATTTTTAATTTTTAATTTTTATTATTTAGTTTTTAATTTTTAATTTTTGATTTTTAATTTTTAATTTTTAATTTTTAATTTTTAATTTTTAATTTTTAATTTTTAATTTTTAATTTTTAATTTTTAATTTTTAATTTTTAATTTTTAATTTTTAATTTTTAATTTTTAATTTTTAATTTTTAATTTTTAATTTTTAATTTTTAATTTTTAATTTTTAATTTTTAATTTTTAATTTTTAATTTTTAATTTTTAATTTTTAATTTTTAATTATTAATTTTTAATTTTTAAATTTTAATTTTAATTTTTAATTTTTAATTTTTAATCTTTAATTTTTAATTTTTAATTTTTAATTTTTAATTTTTTATTTTTATTTTTAAATTTTAATTTTTAATTTTTAATTTTTAATTTTTAACTTTTAATTTTTAATTTTATATATTAATTTTTAACTTTTAATTTTTATTTTTTAATTTTTAATTTTTAATTTTTAATTTTTAATTTTTAATTTTTAATTTTTAATTTTTAATTTTTAATTTTTAATTTTTAATTTTTAATTTTTAATTTTTAATTTTTAATTTTTAATTTTTAATTTTTAATTTTTAATTTTTAATTTTTAATTTTTAATTTTTAATTTTTAATTTTTAATTTTTAATTTTTAATTTTTAATTTTTAATTTTTAATTTTTAATTTTTAATTTTTAATTTTTAATTTTTAATTTTTAATTTTTAATTTTTAATTTTTAATTTTTAATTTTTAATTTTTAATTTTTAATTTTTAATTTTTAATTTTTAATTTTTAATTTTTAATTTTTGGTTTTTATTTTTTAATTTTTTAATTTTTAATTTTTAATTTTTAATTTTTAATTTTTAATTTTTAATTTTTAATTTTATATTTTTAATTTTTAATTTTTAATTTTTAATTTTTAATTTTGAATTTTTAATATTTAAATTTTAATTTTTAATTTTTAATTTTTAGTTTTTAATTTTTAATTTTTAATTTTTATTTTTTATTTTTTAATTTTTAATTTTTAATTTTTAATTTTTAATTTTTGGTTTTTATTTTTTAATTTTTTAATTTTTAATTTTTAATTTTTAATTTTTAATTTTTAATTTTTAATTTTATATTTTTAATTTTTAATTTTTAATTTTGAATTTTTAATATTTAAATTTTAATTTTTAATTTTTAATTTTTAGTTTTTAATTTTTAATTTTTAATTTTTAATTTTTAGTTTTTAATTTTTAATTTTTAATTTTTAATTTTTAATTTTTAATTTTTAATTATTAATTTTTAATTTTTAATATTTAATTTTCAATTTTTAATTTTTAATTTTTTTTTTAATTTTTAATTTCATTTTTTAAATTTTAATTTTTAATTTTTAATTTTAAATTTTAAATTTTTAATTTTTAATTTTTAATTTTTAATTTTTCATTTTTCATTTTTAATTTTTCGTTTTGAATTTTTAATTTTTAATTTTCAATTTTCAATTTTTAATTTTTAATTTTTAATTTTATAATTAATTTTTAACTTTTAATTTTTAATTTTAAATTTTAAATTTTAAATTTTTAATTTTTAATTTTTAATTTTTAATTTTTAATTTTTAATTTTTAAATTTTATTTTTAATTTTTAATTTTAATTTTTAAT
>CAVMKG010000830.1:137500-145000 GCA_963682025.1 Cordilura impudica
TTTTAATTTTTAATTTTTAACTTTTAATTTTTAATTTTTAATTTCTAATTTTTAATATTTAATTTTAAATTATTTATTTTTAATTTTTAATTATTAATTATTAATTATTAATTTTTTATTTTTAATTTTTAATTTTTAATTTTTAAATTTTAATTTTTAATTTTTAATTTTTAATTTTTAATTTTTAATTTTTAATTTTTAATTTTTAATTTTTAATTTTTAATTTTTAATTTTTAATTTTTAGTTTTCAATTTATAATTTTTAATTTTTAATTCTTAATTTTTAATTTTTAATTTTTAATTTTTAATTTTTAATTTTAAAGTTTTAATTTTTAATTTTTAATTCTTAATTTTTAATTTTTAATTTTTAATTTTTAATTTTTAATTTTTAATTTTTAATTTTTAATTTTTAATTTTTAATTTTTAATTTTTAATTTTTAATTTTTAATTTTTAATTTTTAATTTATAATTTTTCATTTTCTATTTTTCATTTTTAATTTTTAATTTTTAATTTTTAATTTTTAATTTTTAATTTTTAATTTTTAATTTTTAATTTTTAATTTTTAATTTTTAATTTTTAATTTTTAATTTTTAATTTTTAATTTTTAATTTTTAATTTTTAATTTTTAATTTTTAATTTTTAATTTTTAATTTTTAATTTTTAATTTTTAGTTTTTAATTTTAAATTTTAAATTTAAAAATTTTTAATTTTTAATTTTTAATTCTTAATTTTTAATTTTTAATTTTTAATTTTTAATTTTTAATTTTTAATTTTTAACTTTTAATTTTTAATTTTTAATTTCTAATTTTTAATATTTAATTTTAAATTATTTATTTTTAATTTTTAATTATTAATTATTAATTATTAATTTTTTATTTTTAATTTTTAATTTTTAATTTTTAATTTTTAATTTTTAAATTTTAATTTTTAATTTTTAATTTTTAATTTTTAATTTTTAATTTTTAATTTTTAGTTTTCAATTTATAATTTTTAATTTTTAATTCTTAATTTTTAATTTTTAATTTTTAATTTTTAATTTATAATTTTTAATTTTTAATTTTTAATTTTTAATTTTTAATTTTTAATTTTTAATTTTTAACTTTTAATTTTTAATTTTTAATTTCTAATTTTTAATATTTAATTTTAAATTATTTATTTTTAATTTTTAATTATTAATTATTAATTATTAATTTTTTATTTTTAATTTTTAATTTTTAATTTTTAATTTTTAATTTTTAATTTTTAATTTTTAATTTTTAATTTTTAATTTTTAATTTTTAATTTTTAATTTTTAATTTTTAATTTTTAGTTTTTAATTTTAAATTTTAAATTTAAAAATTTTTAATTTTTAATTTTTAATTCTTAATTTTTAATTTTTAATTTTTAATTTTAAATTTTTAATTTTTAATTTTTAATTTTTAATTTTTAATATTTAATTTTTAATTTTTAATTTTTAATTTTTAATTTTTAATTTTTAATTTTTAATTTTTAATTTTTAATTTTTAATTTTTAATTTTTAATTTTTAATTTTTAATTTTTAATTTTTAATTTTTAATTTTTAATTTTTAATTTTTAATTTTTAATTTTTAATTTTTAATTTTTAATTTTTAATTTTTAATTTTTAATTCTTAATTTTTAATTTTTAACTTTTAATTTTTAATTTTTAATTTTTAATTTTTAATTTTTAATTTTTAATTTTTAGTTTTTAATTTTAAATTTTAAATTTAAAAATTTTTAATTTTTAATTTTTAATTTTTAATTTTTAATTTTTAATTTTTAATTTTTAATTTTTAATTTTTAATTTTTAATTTTTAATTTTTAATTTTTAATTTTTAATTTTTAATTTTTAATTTTTAATTTTTAATTTTTAATTTTTAATTTTTAATTTTTAATTTTTAATTTTTAATTTTTAATTTTTAATTTTTAATTTTTAATTTTTAATTTTTAATTTTTATTTTTTTAATTTTTAATTTTTAATTTTTAATTTTTAATTTTTAATTTTTAATTTTTAATTTTTAATTTTTAATTTTTAATTTTTAATTTTTAATTTTTAATTTTTAATTTTTAATTTTTAATTTTTAATTTTTAATTTTTAATTTTTAATTTTTAATTTTTAATTTTTAATTTTTAATTTTTAATTTTTAATTTTTAATTTTTAATTTTTAATTTTTAATTTTTAATTTTTAATTTTTAATTTTTAGTTTTTAATTTTAAATTTTAAATTTAAAAATTTTTAATTTTTAATTTTTAATTTTTAATTCTTAATTTTTAATTTTTAATTTTTAATTTTTAATTTTTAATTTTTAACTTTTAATTTTTAATTTTTAATTTCTAATTTTTAATATTTAATTTTAAATTATTTATTTTTAATTTTTAATTATTAATTATTAATTTTTTATTTTTAATTTTTAATTTTTAATTTTTAAATTTTAATTTTTAATTTTTAATTTTTAATTTTTAATTTTTAATTTTTAATTTTTAATTTTTAATTTTTAATTTTTAATTTTTAATTTTTAATTTTTAGTTTTCAATTTATAATTTTTAATTTTTAATTCTTAATTTTTAATTTTTAATTTTTAATTTTTAATTTATAATTTTTAATTTTTAATTTTTAATTTTAAAGTTTTAATTTTTAATTTTTAATTCTTAATTTTTAATTTTTAATTTTTAATTTTTAATTTTTAATTTTTAATTTTTAATTTTTAATTTTTAATTTTTAATTTTTAATTTTTAATTTTTAATTTTTAATTTTTAATTTTTAATTTATAATTTTTCATTTTCTATTTTTCATTTTTAATTTTTAATTTTTAATTTTTAATTTTTAATTTTTAATTTTTAATTTTTAATTTTTAATTTTTAATTTTTAATTTTTAATTTTTAATTTTTAATTTTTAATTTTTAATTTTTAATTTTTAATTTTTAATTTTTAATTTTTAATTTTTAATTTTTAATTTTTAATTTTTAATTTTTAATTTTTAATTTTTAATTTTTAATTTTTAATTTTTAATTTTTAATTTTTAATTTTTAATTTTTAATTTTTAATTTTTAATTTTTAATTTTTAATTGTTAATTTTTAATTTTTAATTTTTAATTTTTAATTTTTAATTTTTAATTTTTAGTTTTTAATTTTAAATTTTAAATTTAAAAATTTTTAATTTTTAATTTTTAATTCTTAATTTTTAATTTTTAATTTTTAATTTTTAATTTTTAATTTTTAATTTTTAACTTTTAATTTTTAATTTTTAATTTCTAATTTTTAATATTTAATTTTAAATTATTTATTTTTAATTTTTAATTATTAATTATTAATTATTAATTTTTTATTTTTAATTTTTAATTTTTAAATTTTAATTTTTAATTTTTAATTTTTAATTTTTAATTTTTAATTTTTAATTTTTAATTTTTAATTTTTAGTTTTCAATTTATAATTTTTAATTTTTAATTCTTAATTTTTAATTTTTAATTTTTAATTTTTAATTTTTAATTTTTAATTTATAATTTTTAATTTTTAATTTTTAATTTTTAATTTTTAATTTTTAATTTTTAATTTTTAATTTTTAATTTTTAATTTTTAATTTTTAATTTTTAATTTTTAATTTTTAATTTTTAATTTTTAATTTTTAATTTTTAATTTTTAATTTTTAGTTTTTAATTTTAAATTTTAAATTTAAAAATTTTTAATTTTTAATTTTTAATTCTTAATTTTTAATTTTTAATTTTAAATTTTTAATTTTTAATTTTTAATTTTTAATTTTTAATATTTAATTTTTAATTTTTAATTTTTAATTTTTAATTTTTAATTTTTAATTTTTAATTTTTAATTTTTAATTTTTAATTTTTAATTTTTAATTTTTAATTTTTAATTTTTAATTTTTAATTTTTAATTCTTAATTTTTAATTTTTAACTTTTAATTTTTAATTTTTAATTTTTAATTTTTAATTTTTAATTTTTAATTTTTAATTTTTAGTTTTTAATTTTAAATTTTAAATTTAAAAATTTTTAATTTTTAATTTTTAATTTTTAATTTTTAATTTTTAATTTTTAATTTTTAATTTTTAATTTTTAATTTTTAATTTTTAATTTTTAATTTTTAATTTTTAATTTTTAATTTTTAATTTTTAATTTTTAATTTTTAATTTTTAATTTTTAATTTTTAATTTTTAATTTTTAATTTTTAATTTTTAATTTTTAATTTTTAATTTTTAATTTTTAATTTTTAATTTTTAATTTTTAATTTTTAATTTTTAATTTTCAATTTTTCATTTTCTATTTTTCATTTTTAATTTTTCAATTTTCATTTTCCATTTTTCGTTTTGAATTTTTAATTTTTAATTTTTAATTTTTAATTTTTATTTTTTTAATTTTTAATTTTTAATTTTTAATTTTTAATTTTTAATTTTTAATTTTTAATTTTTAATTTTTAATTTTTAATTTTTAATTTTTAATTTTTAATTTTTAATTTTTAATTTTTAATTTTTTATTTTAAATTTTTCATTTTCTATTTTTCATTTTTAATTTTTCAATTTTCATTTTCCATTTTTCGTTTTTAATTTTTAATTATTAATTTTTAATTTTTAGTTTTTAATTTTTAATTTTTAATTTTTAATTTTTAATTTTTAATTCTTAATTTTTAATTCTTAATTTTTAATTTTTAATTTTTATTTTTTAATTTTTAATATTTAAATTTTAATTTTAAATTTTTAATTTTCAGTTTTTAAATTTTAATTTTTTTATTTTTAATTTTTAATTTTTATTTTTTAATTTTTTTTTTTTAATTTTTAATTTCTAATTTTTAATTTTAAAGTTTTAATTTTTAATTTTTAATTCCTAATTTTTAATTTTTAATTTTTAATTTTTAATTTTTAATTTTTAATTTTTAATTTTTAATTTTTAATTTATAATTTTTCATTTTCTATTTTTCATTTTTAATTTTTAATTTTTAATTTTTAATTTTTAATTTTTAATTTTTAATTTTTAATTTTTAATTTTTAATTTTTAATTTTTAATTTTTAATTTTTAGTTTTTAATTTTAAATTTTAAATTTAAAAATTTTTAATTTTTAATTTTTAATTCTTAATTTTTAATTTTTAATTTTTAATTTTTAATTTTTAACTTTTAATTTTTAATTTTTAATTTCTAATTTTTAATATTTAATTTTAAATTATTTATTTTTAATTTTTAATTATTAATTATTAATTATTAATTTTTTATTTTTAATTTTTAATTTTTAATTTTTAAATTTTAATTTTTAATTTTTAATTTTTAATTTTTAATTTTTAATTTTTAGTTTTCAATTTATAATTTTTAATTTTTAATTCTTAATTTTTAATTTTTAATTTTTAATTTTTAATTTTTAATTTATAATTTTTAATTTTTAATTTTTAATTTTTAATTTTTAATTTTTAATTTTTAATTTTTAATTTTTAATTTTTAATTTTTAATTTTTAATTTTTAATTTTTAATTTTTAATTTTTAATTTTTAATTTTTAATTTTTAATTTTTAATTTTTAATTTTTAATTTTTAATTTTTAATTTTTAATTTTTAATTTTTAATTTTTAATTTTTAATTTTTAATTTTTAATTTTTAATTTTTAATTTTCAATTTTTCATTTTCTATTTTTCATTTTTAATTTTTCAATTTTCATTTTCCATTTTTCGTTTTGAATTTTTAATTTTTAATTTTTAATTTTTAATTTTTAATTTTTAATTTTTAATTTTTAATTTTTAATTTTTAATTTTTAATTTTTAATTTTAAATTTTTCATTTTCTATTTTTCATTTTTAATTTTTCAATTTTCATTTTCCATTTTTCGTTTTTAATTTTTAATTATTAATTTTTAATTTTTAGTTTTTAATTTTTAATTTTTAATTTTTAATTCTTAATTTTTAATTCTTAATTTTTAATTTTTAATTTTTATTTTTTAATTTTTAATATTTAAATTTTAATTTTAAATTTTTAATTTTTAGTTTTTAAATTTTAATTTTTTTATTTTTAATTTTTAATTTTTATTTTTTATTTTTTTTTTTTTTTTAATTTTTAATTTTTAATTTTAAAGTTTTAATTTTTAATTTTTAATTCTTAATTTTTAATTTTTAATTTTTAATTTTTAATTTTTAATTTTTAATTTTTCATTTTCTATTTTTCATTTTTAATTTTTAATTTTTAATTTTTAATTTTTAATTTTTAATTTTTAATTTTTAATTTTTAATTTTTAATTTTTAATTTTTAATTTTTAATTTTTAATTTTTAATTTTTAATTTTTAATCTTTAATTTTTAATTTTTAATTTTTAATTTTCCATTTTTCGTTTTGAATTTTTAATTTTTAGTTTTTAATTTTTAATTTTTAATTTTTAATTTTTAATTTTTAATTTTTAATTTTTAATTTTTAATTTTTAATTTTTAATTTTTAATTTTTAATTTTTAATTTTTAATTTTTAATTTTTAATTTTTAATTTTTAATTTTTAATTTTTAATTTTTATTTTTAATTTTTAATTTTTAATTTTTAATTTTTAATTTTTAATTTTTAATTTTTAATTTTTAATTTTTTATTTTTAATTTTTAATTTTTAATTTTTAATTTTTAATTTTTCATTTTCTATTTTTCATTTTTAATTTTTCGTTTTGAATTTTTAATTTTTAATTTTTAATTTTTAATTTTTTATTTTTAGTTTTTAATTTTTAATTTTTAATTTTTAATTTTTAATTTTTAATTTTTAATATTTAATTTTTAATTTTTAAGTTTTAATTTTTAATTTTTAATTTTTAATTTTTAATTTTTAATTTTTAATTTTTAATTTTTAATTTTTAATTTTTAATATTTAATTTTTAATTTTTAATTTTTAATTTTTAATTTTTAATTTTTAATTTTTAATTTTTAATTTTTAATTTTTAATTTTTAATTTTTAATTTTTAATTCTTAATTTTTAATTTTTAACTTTTAATTTTTAATTTTTAATTTTTAATTTTTAATTTTTAATTTTTAATTTTTAATTTTTAATTTTTAATTTTTAATTTTTAATTTTTAATTTTTAGTTTTTAATTTTAAATTTTAAATTTAAAAATTTTTAATTTTTAATTTTTAATTTTTAATTTTTAATTTTTAATTTTTAATTTTTAATTTTTAATTTTTAATTTTTAATTTTTAATTTTTAATTTTTAATTTTTAATTTTTAATTTTTAATTTTTAATTTTTAATTTTTAATTTTTAATTTTTAATTTTTAATTTTCAATTTTTCATTTTCTATTTTTCATTTTTAATTTTTCAATTTTCATTTTCCATTTTTCGTTTTGAATTTTTAATTTTTAATTTTTAATTTTTAATTTTAAATTTTTAATTTTTAATTTTTAATTTTTAATTTTTAATTTTTAATTTTTAATTTTTAATTTTTAATTTTTAATTTTTAATTTTTAATTTTTAATTTTTAATTTTTAATTTTTAATTTTTAATTTTTAATTTTTATTTTTTAATTTTTAATTTTTAATTTTTAATTTTTAATTT
>CAVMKG010000830.1:162500-168789 GCA_963682025.1 Cordilura impudica
TAATTTTTAATTTTTAATTTTTAATTTTTAATTTTTAATTTTTAATTTTTAATTTTTAATTTTTAATTTTTAATTTTTAATTTTTAATTTTTAATTTTTAATTTTTAATTTTTAATTTTTAATTTTTAATTTTTAATTTTTAATTTTTAATTTTTAATTTTTAATTTTTAATTTTTAATTTTTAATTTTTAATTTTTAATTTTTAATTTTTAATTTTTAATTTTTAATTTTTAATTTTTAATTCTTAATTTTTAATTTTTAATTTTTAATTTTTAATTTTTAATTTTTAGTTTTTAATTTTTAATTTTTTATTTATAATTTTTAGTTTTTAATTTTTAATTTTAATTTTTAATTTTTTATTTATAATTTTTAATTTTTAAATTTTATTTTTAATTTTTAATTTTTAATTTTTAATTTTTAATTTTTAATTTTTAATTTTTAATTTTTAATTTTTAATTTTTAATTTTTAATTTTTAATTTTTAATTTTTAATTTTTAATTTTTAATTTTTAATTTTTAATTTTTAATTTTTAATTTTTAATTTTTAATTTTTAATTTTTAATTTTTAATTTTTAATTTTAAATTCTTAATTTTTAATTATTAATTTTTAATTTTTAATTTTTAATTTTTAATTTTTAGTTTTTAATTTTTAATTTTTAATTTTTAATTTTTAATTTTTAATTTTTAATTTTTAATTTTTAATTTTTAATTTTTAATTTTTAACTTTTAATTTTTAGTTTCTAATTTTTAATTTTAAATTATTTATTTTTAATTTTTATTTTTTAATTTTTAATTTTTAATTTTTAATTTTTAATTTTTAAGTTTTAGTTTTTAATTTTTAATTTTTAATTTTTAATTTTTAATTTTTAATTTTTATTTTTTAATTTTTAATTTTTAATTTTTAATTTTTAATTTTTAATTTTTAATTTTTAATTTTTAATTTTTAATTTTTAATTTTTAATATTTAATTTTTAATTTTTAATTTTTAATTTTTAATTTTTAATTTTTAATTATTAATTTTTAATTTTTAATTTTTAATTCTTAATTTTTAATTTTTAATTTTTAATTTTTAATTTTTAATTTTTAACTTTTAATTTTTAGTTTCTAATTTTTAATTTTAAATTATTTATTTTTGATTTTAATTTTTAATTTTTAATAATTAATTTTTAATTTTTAATTTCTAATTTTTAATTTTTAATTTTTAATTTTTAATTTTTAATTTTTAATTTTTAATTTTTAATTTTTAATTTTTAATTTTAATTTTTAATTTTTAATTTTTAATTTTTAATTTTTAATTTTTAATTTTTAATTTTTAATTTTTAATTTTTAATTTTTAATTTTTAATTTTTAATTTTTAATTTTTAATTTTTAATTTTTAATTTTTAATTTTTAATTTTTAATTTTTAATTTTTAATTTTTAATTTTTAATTTTTAATTTTTAATTTTTAATTTTTAATTTTTAATTTTAAATTTTTAATTTTAAATTTTTAATTTTAAATTTTTAGTTTTTAATTTTTAATTTTTTATTTTTAATTTTTAATTTTTAATTTTTAATTTTTAATTTTTAATTTTTAACTTTTAATTTTTTATTTATAATTTTTAGTTTTTAAATTTAATTTTTAATTTTAAATTTTTCATTTCTAATTTTTAATTTTTAATTTTTAATTTTAATTTTTAATTTTTAATTTTTAATTTTTAATTTTTAATTTTTAATTTTTAACTTTTAATTTTTAATTTTTAATTTTTAATTTTTAATTTTTAATTTTTAATTTTTAATTTTTAATTTTTAATTTTTAATTTTTAATTTTTAATTTTAATTTTTAATTTTTAATTTTTAATTTTTAATTTTTAATTTTTAATTTTTAATTTTTAATTTTTAATTTTTAATTTTTAATTTTTAATTTTTAATTTTTAATTTTTAATTTTTAATTTTTAATTTTTAATTTTTAATTTTAATTTTTAATTTTTAATTTTTAATTTTTAATTTTTAATTTTTAATTTTTAATTTTTAATTTTTAATTTTTAATTTTTAATTTTTTAATTTTTAATTTTTAATTTTTAATTTTTAATTTTTAATTTTTAATTTTTAATTTTTAATTTTTAATTTTTAATTTTTAATTTTTAATTTTTAATTTTTAATTTTTAATTTTTAATTTTTAATTTTTAATTTTTAATTTTTAATTTTTAATTCTTAATTTTTAATTATTAATTTTTAATTTTTAATTTTTAATTTTTAGTTTTTAATTTTTAATTTTTTATTTTTAATTTTTAGTTTTTAATTTTTAATTTTAATTTTTAATTTTTTATTTATAATTTTTAATTTTTAAATTTTATTTTTAATTTTTAATTTTTATTTTTTAATTTTTAATTTTTAATTTTTAATTTTTAATTTTTAATTTTTAATTTTTAATTTTTAATTTTTAATTTTTAATTTTTAATTTTTAATTTTTAATTTTTAATTTTTAATTTTTAATTTTTAATTTTTAATTTTTAATTTTTAATTTTTAATTTTTAATTTTTAATTTTTAATTTTTAATTTTTAATTTTTAATTTTTAATTTTTAATTTTTAATTTTTAATTTTTAATTTTAATTTTTAATTTTTAATTTTTAATTTTTAATTTTTAATTTTTAATTTTTAATTTTTAATTTTTAATTTTTAATTCTTAATTTTTAATTTTTAATTTTTAATTTTTAATTTTTAGTTTTTAATTTTTAATTTTTTATTTATAATTTTTAGTTTTTAATTTTTAATTTTAATTTTTAATTTTTTATTTATAATTTTTAATTTTTAAATTTTATTTTTAATTTTTAATTTTTAATTTTTAATTTTTAAATTTTAATTTTTAATTTTTAATTTTTAATTTTTAATTTTTAATTTTTAATTTTTAATTTTTAATTTTTAATTTTTAATTTTTAATTTTTAATTTTTAATTTTCAATTTTTAATTTTTAATTTTTAATTTTTAATTTTTAATTTTTAATTTTTAATTTTTAATTTTTAATTTTTAATTTTTAATTTTTAATTTTTTAATATTTAATTTTTAATTCTTAATTTTTAATTATTAATTTTTAATTTTTAATTTTTAATTTTTAATTTTTAGTTTTTAATTTTTAATTTTTAATTTTTAATTTTTAATTTTTAATTTTTAATTTTTAATTTTTAATTTTTAATTTTTAATTTTTAATTTTTAATTTTTAATTTTTAATTTTTAACTTTTAATTTTTAGTTTCTAATTTTTAATTTTAAATTATTTATTTTTAATTTTTATTTTTTAATTTTTAATTTTTAATTTTTAATTTTTAATTTTTAATTTTTAATTTTTAATTTTTAATTTTTAATTTTTAATTTTTAATTTTTAGTTTTAGTTTTTAATTTTAATTTTTAATTTTTAATTTTTAATTTTTAATTTTTAATTTTTAATTTTTAATTTTTATTTTTATTTTTTAATTTTTAATTTTTAATTTTTAATTTTTAATTTTTAATTTTTAATTTTTAATTTTTAATATTTAATTTTTAATTTTTAATTTTTAATTTTTAATTTTTAATTTTTAATTTTTAATTTTTAATTTTTAATTTTTAATTATTAAGTTTTAATTTTTAATTTTTAATTCTTAATTTTTAATTTTTAATTTTTAATTTTTAATTTTTAATTTTTAATTTTTAACTTTTAATTTTTAGTTTCTAATTTTTAATTTTAAATTATTTATTTTTGATTTTAATTTTTAATTTTTAATAATTAATTTTTAATTTTTAATTTCTAATTTTTAATTTTTAATTTTTAATTTTTAATTTTTAATTTTTAATTTTTAATTTTTAATTTTTAATTTTTAATTTTTAATTTTTAATTTTTAGTTTTTAATTTTTAATTTTTAATTTTTAATTTTTAATTTTTAATTTTTTTATTTTTAATTTTTAATTTTTAATTTTTAATTTTTAATTTTTAATTTTTAATTTTTAATTTTTAATTTTTAATTTTTAATTTTTAATTTTTAATTTTTAATTTTTAATTTTTAATTTTTAATTTTTAATTTTTAATTTTTAATTTTTAATTTTTAATTTTTAATTTTTAATTTTTAATTTTTAATTTTTAATTTTTAATTTTTAATTTTTAATTTTTAATTTTTAATTTTTAATTTTTAATTTTTAATTTTTAATTTTTAATTTTTAATTTTTAATTTTTAATTTTTAATTTTTAATTTTTAATTTTTAATTTTTAATTTTTAATTTTTAATTTTTAATTTTTAATTTTTAATTTTTAATTTTTAATTTTTAATTTTTAATTTTTAATTTTTAATTTTTAATTTTTAATTTTTAATTTTTAATTTTTAATTTTTAATTTTTAATTTTTAATTTTTAATTTTTAATTTTTAATTTTAATTTTTAATTTTTAATTTTTAATTTTTAATTTTTAATTTTTAGTTTTTAATTTTTAATTTTTAATTTTTAATTTTTTTATTTTTAATTTTTAATTTTTAATTTTTAATTTTTAATTTTTAATTTTTAATTTTTAATTTTTAATTTTTAATTTTTAATTTTTAATTTTTAATTTTTAAATTTTAATTTTTAATTTTTAATTTTTAATTTTTAATTTTTAATTTTTAATTTTTAATTCTTAATTTTTAATTTTTAATTTTTAATTTTTAATTTTTAATTTTAATTTTTAATTTTTAATTTTTTATTTATAATTTTTAATTTTTAAATTTTATTTTTAATTTTTAATTTTTATTTTTTAATTTTTAATTTTTAATTTTTAATTTTTAATTTTTAATTTTTAATTATTAATTTTTAATTTTTAATTCTTAATTTTTAATTTTTAATTTTTAATTTTTAATTTTTAATTTTTAATTTTTAATTTTTAATTTTTAATTTTTAATTTTTAATTTTTAATTTTTAATTTTTAACTTTCAATTTTTAGTTTCTAATTTTTAATTTTAAATTATTTATTTTTGATTTTTAATTTTTAATTTTTAATAATTAATTTTTAATTTTTAATTTCTAATTTTTAATTTTTAATTTTTAATTTTTAATTTTTAATTTTTAATTTTTAATTTTTAATTTTTAATTTTTAATTTTTAATTTTTAATTTTTAATTTTTAATTTTTAATTTTAATTTTTAATTTTTAATTTTTAATTTTTAATTTTTAATTTTTAGTTTTTAAATTTTAATTTTTAATTTTTAAATTTTAATTTTTTTATTTTTAATTTTTAATTTTTAATTGTTAATTTTTAATTTTTAATTTTTAATTTTTAATTTTTAATTTTTAATTTTTAATTTTTAATTTTTAATTTTTAATTTTTAATTTTTAATTTTAATTTTTAATTTTTAATTTTTAATTTTTAATTTTTAATTTTTAATTTTTAATTTTTAATTTTTAATTTTTAATTTTTAATTTTTAATTTTTAATTTTTAATTTTTAATTTTTAATTTTTAATTTTTAATTTTTAATTTTTAATTTTTAATTTTTAATTTTTAATTTTTAATTTTTAATTTTTAATTTTTAATTTTTAATTTTTAATTTTTAATTTTAATTTTTAATTTTTAATTTTTAATTTTTAATTTTTAATTTTTAATTTTTAATTTTTAATTTTTAATTTTTAATTTTTAATTTTTAATTTTTAATTTTTAATTTTTAATTTTTAATTTTTAATTTTTAATTTTTAATTTTTAATTTTTAATTTTTAATTTAAATTTTTAATTTTTAATTTTTAATTTTTAATTTTTAAATTTTTAATTTTTAATTTTTAATTTATCGTTTTTCATTTTTAGTTTTTCATTTTTCATTTTCCATTTTAATTTTTAATTTATAATTTTTTATTTTTAATTTTTAATTTTTAATTTTTAATTTTTAATTTTTAATTTTTAATTTTTAATTTTTAATTTTTAATTTTTAATTTTTAATTTTTAATTTTTAATTTTTAATTTTTAATTTTTAATTTTTAATTTTTAATTTTTAATTTTTAATTTTTAATTTTTAATATTTAATTTTTAATTTTTAATTTTTCATTTTCTATTTTTAATTTTTAATTTTTCAATTTTCATTTTCCATTTTTAATTTTTAATTTTTAATATTAAATTTTTAATTTTTAATTTTTAATTTTTAATTTTTAATATTTAATTTTTAATTTTTAATTTTTAATTTTTAATTTTTAATTTTTAATTTTTAATTTTTAATTTTTAATTTTTAATTTTTAATTTTTAATTTTTAATTTTTAATTTTTAATTTTTAATTTTTAATTTTTAATTTTTAATTTTTAATTTTTAATTTTAAATTTTTAATTTTAAA
Organism: Cordilura impudica; assembly: GCA_963682025.1. Taxonomy (NCBI): domain Eukaryota; kingdom Metazoa; phylum Arthropoda; class Insecta; order Diptera; family Scathophagidae; genus Cordilura; species Cordilura impudica. The sequence continues at coordinate 168,785 of CAVMKG010000830.1, forward strand.
TTTTT